>OMLB01013061.1:2860-20687 GCA_900302555.1 Myripristis jacobus
GATTCGATTGGTTTGATTTTTTTTTTTTTTTTTTACTAGTGAGTGGCTTGTCTTCTTCAGGATATACGATCTTCGGTAGGAGCTCCTCCCCTGTGGACGGCAAGCTGCAGTAGGAAAAATAGTAGGACCGCATCGTTGTTTCGTTTTGTGTGAAATAATCACTGGTCATTGTGGTCAGTGTATGATGCCTAATGCAGTCCATAGAGGGCATTGCTACAACGCAGTGAAAGCACATGATACAACAAGACAGTCACAAAAGCTGCGCTGTGGCTGTCACGCAGGCCCAGTCCAGCCCGTGTGTGTTGGTCCGAGCAAAGCGGCCACATTAACCGTAAACACCGTGAGTTTGACCCAGCGTGTGCAGATCAGGGATCCTCTCTGTCACACCAACACTGTAAAGGCCCACAAACAGTGTCCTGGACGCTTTAAGTGTCATGTTGTGGTAGATAGGAGAGGGATCAAAAAGACAAATCCCATCCCGGAACCGTCATGTGATGACATCATCGGACAAGCCTTCTCCCATTGGTTCCGGGAAAACTCGGAATCAGGAATCAGCTGTCAAAAAAGTAGCTAAAACAAGAGTAAGCGACGCAGCAGGAAAAAGGTACTTTGTGGATTTAACGTCGAGTAATGAAAGAGTCAGCCATTGAATGTCTGCCGTCTATTCGGTTAAAGGCTGTTTGCTTATTGCTGGCTGTGACTGAGGCCGTGGCTTCCTGGACTGTTGCTAAACAGCTAGCCTTAGCTAACCTGCGCGAGCTCGCATCGCAGCTCGCTAAATAACTTAGCTACCTGGGCAGCTGGCTAGCAAGATGAAGTCGGGAGGTAACTAACGCTAAGACAACATTAACGTTAACTAAGTAACGTAAACACTGTCTTACTGGCTAGTCTTCATTGGTAAACACGTCGCTTGTTTTATTTACTAACATGTACCGTGTCAACGCGAATGCTCACAGGCTGCCAGGAAAGTGTCGGGTTGTTGACAGACTGTGCGCTAGCTAGCTGTTAGCTGACGCGCTATCATAGCATGCTAACACTAACATCCAAACATTACTTCAACCTAGCGTTAGCTTATTTCAGGCAAATTTTACCACGTTATCTCGTTATGTACTAACTATATGAAAAGTTATAGGATAGCTTGTGTGATAATTTACATGATTTATCTTGCTAAAATGTTAGTTCAACGTTAAAGCTTGGCTCTGGTCCAGCAGTCTAACTTCTCTGTGCCCCAGCTGTGTTTCAGGTTTTGGGATGGGAATAGGCCATGGTCTTTGGTTTGTCAAAGGCATTCATGTTTTGCTTTGTGTCTATTGTCACCACCTGTTTTTTTCAGAGATGTCCAGAGCAGTGAATGTCTGCTTGTGAGCTGTGACACAACACACCCGTGACGATGCCTGCAGTATCCACCGGGGTCAAGGAGCTGTATCTCTCCACATCTCTGGGTGACCTCAATAAAAAGGCTGAGATCAAGCCAGCCAAGATCAGCACCAGAAGGTATGTTCATACACTCATGCCGTAGGTTTACTTTGAGCAGTCGTAAAAGTGATAATAATCCTCTAAAGTCAATACAAATATCAAGAAACTGAATTTCATTTAACAGAATTTAGGCAGGCAACAAGTCAGAATGATCATCCTCCAATGATAGTAGGGCTGCGATGATATGTTTACAATTACGATTGATTGTGATTTTTGTTATTTGAATTATCCTTGTGGTTGATTCATGAGGCTGTTATTATCCTCAAGGTCACATTGGGTCATATTACACAGTGATAAATGGTCCATTACAATGAAATGGCTACTATGGAGGCTAACATCATCACCTATAATTCAAATTGGGCTCATTGGATCCAGAAGAGTCTCAGATTTCCAGTCAAACCTAATATATACTAATCCAAGACTGTTTAGATCCCATTATACAAAAATTCATCATTTTAGAATAGGCCAAAATCACACAATTGTACTGCAAGCAAAACCTGCGTGGTTTGTGGCCCAAACTGAATGGGATTAGCAGAAGGCAGGGAGACCATAGAACCCATTTTAATTCAGATATCCTGAGGTCAGAGGTCAAGGGACCTCTTTGAAAATGGTAGGTTTTTCCCTGACCAAAATGTAGCCTTACTTTGGAGTGATCCTAAGCTCCCATGCTGATGACTTAGATCCTTAGTTTCTTATGATACCAGTACCCTTACTTTAAATCGATTCTGTAATTTAAAAACAGATGTAATTTTATCATACATATAATATGATTAGTCAAAGGAACTATTAGAATAAACATAAGACTTGTTACTAATTGTTAGTAAATCAAGGTAACCTCTGTCTCTCACTTACTGTCACAGTTATGTTCAGAGCGCTTGTAAAATATTCAAGGCGGCTGAAGAGTGTCGGCTGGACAGAGATGAGGAGAAGGCATATGTTCTGTACATGAAATACCTAACAGTATATGATCTCATCAAGAAGAGACCGGACTTCAAGCAGCAACAGGTATAATGAACACTAATACATTTAAACTTTTAAACTTTGTTTTTTAATGTGAACAGGATGTGGTACTTTCTCAATGGAGAAATAAGAAATGCTGACTAATGGAAATGTGTCAAGAATACAGTGACTAATTTCTGATTTATCGTCTGTTCCAAAGGAGTATTTCCTGTCTATGCTTGGTCCAACCAGCTTTAAGAAAGCCATTGAAGAAGCTGAGAAGCTCTCAGAAAGCCTTAAACTCAGGTTAGAGGTTGGGGTTGTCTACATTGTGAATACAGCGCATGAAAAAAGCAGTCAATATTTACTGTAATTTGTGTTATTATTAAGTTGTCTATAAAAGACAAATTGTAAATATGTAATTTTTTTTCTGATTTATACAGCTGATTTTTCAGTTTGTTTGATTTTCTAACAGGTATGAGGAAGTTGAAGTTCGGAAAAAGCTTGAGGAGAAGGAGAGAGAAGAAGAGAAGAAAAAGAGGGAGGAAATAACCGAGAAAGATGGAGTTCGAACCTCTCCCAAAGCATCATCAGCTAACAAGAAGGACAGCAAGAGGGTACAAATATCAAATATCAATATCTGGTCTTGGTGAAGGAATAATAAACCTTAACTACATGTGGTATTTGGTAAACAGTTTAGACTAAGGTGGCTTCCTGTCTTGGTTTACGTGTACTGGCTGTACTGGTTGAAGGAAAGTTATTACACCAAACTTATTTCACAGTCAAAGTAAACCAGTTTGGATGTTTTGGCAAGGGTAAACACAATCATAGATAAGGTTCAATCTGACAAGGGCCCACAATTAATAACCAACCATAAAGTTAAATGCTTACAAATGGATGGATGATTAACATTAAACCCGTTAATATTTCACAATTTCTGTGTTTAACCATCAAGCTTTAAAAGTAACCTGATGTAACTTTTTAAACATCTCTTTTTCTTGTCCATTAACAGACACAATCTTATAAATAGTACATTAGCTGTTTTTTGCATTCAACTTTTTTATTTTGATAATCCAGAGGTCTCTATTATACAGTAGTGCATTTATGTTGACTCAGACCCTCTGTGTATAATCGTATGCCTCCAAGCTTATCAATGCCTTCTATCAGTGCTGGCATGGAGGTTTTTTGCTCAAGTTTGACCACCAGAGAAGGGGAGACATGCAAGCATGCCCTCCATAGTTCCCTTCTACCAGCAGGTGGAAGGCGTGAGAAGATATGTGAGCAGGATCTCTATATCTTTCCTTCTCCTGGACACCCAAAAACGTGTGGTTTGCTAGAGCAGTGGTTCCCTTAGCGGTCTTCAAGGACCCACTCTCTTGCAGATTTTTGTTTCAGCTCTTCTCTTTTCCACCTGATCCATTTAAGGGCATCATGCTGATTGGTTATAATAGATTTACCTGGACAGGGCATGCATGAAGGTGTGTGGGCCTTCATTTGGTTTGGGAACCACTGTGTCAAAGCGTAGTCAGCAGGATTTCAAACACCAGGAGAGGGGAGAATGTGGAGGCCCTGCCTGCTTATCTTCAGTTGCATTGATGCTGGAAACCTTTGGAGGCCTTCTATTTTTCCACTCAGAAAATTGATCTGGAATCAATAAAGAATAAGACAGTTTTTCCCCTATCATTCTGTTGGCGGGGTGCAGCGCCTCCCGCCTCGCCTGAAAGTCACGCTAAATTAATTTAATTTAATTTAATTAATTTTCAGATTTAAAAAATGAATAAAATCACAACAGAAATAATTTAACGTCATGTTTCTATAGTATATGTCTAGACCTTGTTTTTATAAAATAAACTAAATATGTTCAGGTTGGTTATTAATCTAATTTATATAATTTCAGTATCGGGCCTGTCTGGTTCGAATGTGCTCTGCTGTCTTGTGAGAAGGCAGGGCGGGGCTCCGCTCTAATCACTCAATAGTCACACGTGCGTACCCATCCACAAGCAGACAGAGAGAGGAGGGGAACAGAGGAGAATCACACTTGTGCCCCCGGAAGTGAAATAAATAATTCATGTCGCGTCGGCTCCAGCTGCCTGAAAAACAGGCAAAATATCAGTATTTTTTAAATGCACGATACGACAGCTTTAGTCGACCACCAGCGGTGAAGATGAGTGCGTTTGCACTCCTCCGGTCCCCGGTCCAAGTCAAATGGACACCCATGCAGCGTTCCAAGCACTACAGCCGCGTGTACGAGTTCTGACCAGAGCGGTAGTCCCCTGGTTGAAACGGCCTCCCCTCCCCCTGACAGGCCTCTCAAGTCGACTCATTACCACGAAGATAAGTGTGTTCCCGGTCTAAGCCAAATGGACACGGGTGCGCTCTTTGCTTTGCCAAAGCATGCGCACATCCCCCCTCACCAAAGCCAGAATCCCAGGGGTAACACTGATAAGCACAATCATTGATGGCATTTGTATCAATAAAATTTTGGCAGTTGCCATGCTCAGGTCAGACCAGTATTGTCAACAAGGTTTTTGTTTCATCTTCAGTTTTGTGTCTCTGTATGTCAGGTGAAAGGGGAGCAGAATGAGATGAAGAATGCACCACTAAAAGGTAACCATAATCTCACTATAAAAATGTGTAGTTTTTAGAAATCATTGCAGAGATTTGCTAATGTGATGTTTATGCTCAAGGCTGATGTCCTTGAAGTCTTACATTTCCTTAAAATTTCACAGCGACCAGTTGTGGTTAGCTGTCAGTCCAAAATTCTATACAAACTTTGGTTTGTTGAAAAATTCTTGCAGCAGCAGAGCCTGCTGGAGGGATCACAGCAGAGAAGCTGTTCCACATGATGAAGGATCAGACAATTACAATCATTGTCATGGATGCCCGCAGCCAGACGGACTTTGAGGACTCCCATATTCAGGTCCCAGCTCAGACCTGCATTAGTGTGCCTGAGGAGGCCATCAGCCCAGGGTAAGACGGCAGGGAAAAGATTTTGGGCATTAGGCATCAAACCAGGTGATTTGATTTGAACAGCTGACAACAAAAACAAAACAACTTTATGTATAATCTCTGTGTTAATGAAATCATAACTAAAATTGGTCACTGCTGTTGGAGATATCTCATTATTCTAATAACAACTTTCTATTTGTATGGTAAGAAGATATCTGGATATTTTTCTCTTTTCTATTTATTTTGACTCGGACCCTCTGGGTACAATGCTGGTATGTCAGAGTTATGAAGGCAAAAAGCTGCCTATACAAGCTTTAAACTGATAAAATGTCATTCAGTGAGATGTTGTTAACTGGATTTTAATTGTGTTTTCAGAATCACTGTGAATCAGATTGAGGCAAAGCTTCCAGATGTGTCCAAAGAACAATGGAGGCGGCGGGGCTTTGTGGACTACATAGTCCTACTGGACTGGTTCAGCTCTGTCGCTGACCTCAAACTGGGCACCACCTTGCAGAGCCTCAAAGACGCCCTCTATAAGGTAACAGTCCTCAGGGACAAGTGTATGACCTTTTGTATGTGTAAGTGTCGGTGAGGATGTATAATAAGAACTGTTTTTGAACCTATTTGTACACTCCACAGTGGGACAGCATCACCATCCTGCGCAGTGAGCCTCTGGTTCTGGAGGGCGGCTATGAGAACTGGCTCCTGTTCTTCCCTATGTACACAACCAATGCTAAAGTTCGACCCCCTCGACAGAATATCATCAACACTTTCCCTCAGTGTGAGTATCACCGTCGTGCCAGCACTGCATTCATCTCACAGCATCAGTTCTCACTATCTATCACATGCTGTGTTCAAGGGACAAACGTTAGCTGAGTTGCTGGGAGGAGCACTGGATATGGTTTCCGTTGTTTTTAAGTAAGCATTGAAATCTTATTAGAAGCAAAGGAAGTGAACATGATGGGTAGATGTACAGCAAAGAAACACTGTGCATCATGTGAATGTGGTTCCCAACCTAAAATAGTTATAAAAACAAACATTGCTCCATTAGCATTATTAAGTTAATTATATTTTTTATTAAAATGCATGAAATATGTATTAAAATACATATTTTAATAGTAAAAGGTCAGTGTGCTTAATTTTGATAGTCTTATTCTTCTTCTATCATTCAGTATAGTATATTATGAAGTGATTTTCAGTGTCGTGCTCAGTGATTTGCATGCAGAAACAAGCACTGTCTGGAGCCAGTAACAAGAAGGACCCAGCTTTGTAAAGGGATGCTCCCGGTAGACATAGAGCCTAACTATTTATTTCTTATGCCTCTCTCAGAAATCTGTGTTCAGAGTGTCTGACAGAAATCTGATGTGAGAGGACGTTTCCGGTCTTAGACAAGTGGAAAGAAAAACAACATCTGTTCAGACTTTACAGTTCTCCCAGTGTGCTTGAATTAAGTAGTGACAATGACCAATGTGATGTTTTGTGATTATAATTTCATTCTCGCTTGCTTTTTCCATCTTGTGTTGCTAAGCTATGATATTTTCAGATGCTTCATGTACTCTGATGCATTCAACAGTGAACTTCAGCTACCCATCTTTAGAGGAACCAAAGCCTCCAAGCCCACCTCCACCAGAACCTGAGACCAACCCTGAGCCTGAGGTCCCACCAGCCTCTCTGCAGGTGAACGGGGAGCACTCCATCCCTGAAACCTCCATGGTTGCCGACGTGTTGCCAGACACTGTAGATTCCCCAAAAACAGGCTCCACAAACTCTGGGATGGACCTCAATCAGACGGTCCCTGCAGCAGGTACACCCAGCCAATCATCTGCCACAGCCAAGGCCACCCCACAGGTAACTGAACTCAAGATCTGTCAAATCTGTCATGATGACAAGAATATAGTGACACTAGGACATCTTAGTTGATCACTAAAATTTCTCTATCTCATGGTTTTTATCCTGTCCTCCTCATCCAGGTCGACCGTTCCAAGAAGCCCTCTGTGCTAGTATCAGACGAGGCCAAGCCTAGCCAAAATGGCTCGGCCAAGGATCTGACCCAGAATGGCCCGGTCATCCCTGACCGCTCAGCCAAGCCACCCTTCAGTTCCAGCACCTCTTTGTCTGAAGAGCAGCAAAGCCAGATACACTCGGAGGCGGCTGCAGTGATGGAGAGGGCCAGGCAAGAGCAGGAGAAACGCATTCAGGAGCGCCGTGCAGAGGAGGAGAGGCAGGAGAAAGAACAGCAGGAGAAGGAAATGAAAGAGAGGCTTGAAAAGGAGGAAAGGGACAAGAGGAAGAAGGAAGAGGAGGATAAAAGACAGGAGAGAAAGAGACTGGAAAGGCAGAAGGCGGAAGAAAAGGAAGAGAAGGAAAACCGGGTTGAGGAGGAGAAAGAGAAGAAGGGGAAAGAGCAGAACCCTGACACACCCTCGAAAAGTGCATCTCTGGACTCGCCTGCTCCCAACCTTATTGTCAGTGAAATTAAGGTCAGTCTTAAACCACCACAATACTGAAGCTTCATTGTGTCATTGTGTCCATGGAGGACTTCATATTACATCTGAATGTTCGGGGAGGGAAATTTGTGTTGCAGCCACAAAATCACAACAGAAGCATCCACTGTAAAAGGGGAGGGCTGCCACAAATCACGTATCTAAGATCAGGCCCTAGTTTGTCCTCAGTTGATGTGGCTGTGGAAGGGGCTGTGTAGGGTCCCAGCTCTGTGGAGTAATAGTACACACACTTGCTGGAAGTTATCACTGATTGATTTACCCACTCCAATTTCTTTACATTCATGATGTACTCAGTCAATCTAAAGTAATTAATCTGACAAATTCTAATAAGCTGACAGATAGGCTGTACATCACCATGTTGGTTGGTCAGCAGTTTGGTCCAGAGCGGCATATCTCCAGATCTATTCAGTGGATTGCCATGAAATTTGGTCACAACATTCATGTTGTCCAGAGGATGAAACTGCTATACCAGACAGCTATACCAGAATGCCCAGAGGGGCAGCTGGGCTAGAAATAACACGCTTGTTTTTAATCTGTTTTGTCCTCTACCTCAGGCTCCCGTGAAGCCTGGTAGTGAAGTAAAGAGTGGAATCCAAAAGGCAACTTTTTTAAAAGATAAAAGACCTGGTGAATATGACAGACCCGAGGTATGTCAACACTCAGCCAACAGTGTTGATTACGGCATGCTTTTACCCATAATACTAAAGCCACTTACCAAGTCCTTCCAACCTGAACCATAAACTGATTAATTAGAAATTGCCACAAAGTGGCCATTGGCATGTTCCCCAAGAACAAAGAAAAGACTTATTGCACTGTCTAACTGACGCCTGAAATAATTACATATTTCAGCAAATGAAACAAAAATATACAGTATATGTGACTTTAGTGCATGCCTCTCTTTGCAAAACTTAAAGAAGTATTTGGCCGTTACCACAGGAAATGCTCCTTTTTTTTTTTTTTTTGAGGAATAATTTCGTTTTCTCTAATCTGATCAGAAAAGAAGTTTTCTATTACCTAATTTTTGTATACACGTGCTTACAGAAATACACAGGTTATGTGCAAGGTATTATTACATGTTGTTCCAGTGTGCAGTTCCAGTGTAAGTTCCCTTCATAAATCACATTGTGGGTGTGTGTTTTTCCACAGAGAGAACCCCTGACCAGAGCAAGGAGTGAGGAGATGGGTAGGAGTGTACCAGGCCTGCCAGATGGCTGGATGAAGGTACCAGACACATACACCTGTAGTGTTATGAGCCAGTGTAAAGCCGCAGTGACTCAGCTAGTCTGACAGTTAGCCAAGATGAAAGTAACTATAAAAACATCTGTGAAATAGCTAGATTTTTTAAAGTCGGTCATAACTGCTTCTGTTGATTATTTCTGGCTATATTTGACTCTTTTTGTGTATTTGTGTGTGTGTCTTTTCCTCCAATTTGTCTCTGCCAGTTCCTCGACACAGTGACGGGCACCTACCGTTATTACCATTCCCCAACAAACCGTGTCCACTTGTACCCTCCTGAGGTCACTGTTCCCCAGACTCCACCCTCCACGCCACCAACAGCCAAACAGAAACAGTCAAGGCCAAATGAGCCGGACCCCAACCGCGACCGAGACCGGGAGCAGTCTAAACTGAAACGCTCCTACTCCTCCCCTGATATCAGTCAAGACCTAAGAGAGGAGGCTCAGAAGAAGGCCACCGCCCCCACCACGGCCACCATACCCACCATCAACAGAGAGACCAAGTAAGGCACACACACAGATGGTTTATGATTCTGGAACTAAATTGTATACTAACATTGGTGGAAATTTCATGTGCTGTTAAATTTTGACTGTGGCTGGTAAGTTTGTCTACTGCACCTGTGACTTGGACAGGTCACCAGCTGTCATTTTAGAACCTTGTTCACGTCTAAAGTGGTGAATTGTGGGATGTTCCAGCCACTGTGCCCTACTTTTAATATCAGTATGCAAGAGATGTCACATCCCATTACATAGCCTATACAAAATGCTTCCATAGTGCATTTCTATTAGAGACTGACCAATATTATCAGCCAACGCTGTCTCATCACAGATTTATATTGGTATTGGCAAGTCTTTTGGCTGATATGCAAAAAAAGACCATACATATTGCAGAACAAAAAACACTTAAGATAATTTAAAAACTGTTCCTTAACCAGCCTCCAGCAGATATCTTTATTATAATTATTTTATTCCTAAAGTTGATGATTTATTGTTACAAGTGTATTTTTATGTATAAAAATGCTGGCAAGTATATCATATCAGAAGTCTACAAGTATCTGTAATGGCCTCAAAAATGCAGTATGAGTTGGGGTCATATTTCTTCATAAGTTTAATATGTTTTATCTAACTGTATCCATCCATCCCCCAGACCTGCCAGTGTTAAAATCTATAATAAAGTGGAGATCGCTCGCCCTTCAGCTGCCAAAATCCGCAACCTGAACCCTATTTTTGGAGGTCTGGGCGCCTCGTTGACGGGCCTGCGCAACCTGGGCAACACCTGCTACATGAACTCCATCCTGCAGTGTCTGTGTAACACTCCTGCCTTGGCTGACTACTTCAACAAGAACTACTACCATGAGGACATCAACAGGTCAGGGCCTGATAATCTGACTTATTCGCTTTCAGGAAGCGCGTGTGTGGAGATGAGGCAGCTTACTTAATATTTATGTCAAATCTGTGTACCTTTTCTCTTCCCGTGCCAGGGCCAACATCCTGGGCCACAAGGGAGAAGTGGCAGAGGAGTTTGGTGTGATCATGAAGGCCCTGTGGGCGGGTTTGTACAAATGCATCAGCCCGCGGGACTTCAAGATCACCATAGGGAAGATCAACGAACAGTTCTCTGGCTACGAGCAGCAGGACTCCCAGGAGCTGCTGCTGTTCCTGATGGATGGCCTCCATGAGGACCTCAACAAGGTACGCCACATGCTGGGGACAAACAAGCATAGGGATACAGGAAAATGGCCATTAGATTGGCATTTTAACAGTTTTACAGTGTCAGTGCAGAGGTAAAATGCTCTGGATGTGTGCTAGCAGGGAAAGAAAGTGAATAATTGTTAAGTTTTTACACTGAAATGTTTTTTTAGCCAATGATTAAATATATTTGTTATATTGAGTAATGTACATCTTTCAACCAAATCATACTGTGATCTCCCTTCTACTGCCCCTGTATATTGTTGCACATTTGCCTTTAATAATCAACACTTAGCCATTTTATCATTTTCCTTCTTTCTTTTTTCACTGGGTTTCATTTTGATGACAAATTAGAGAGTAAGTAAATAGTTGTGTGTCCTTGGTCCTCCTGCAGCAGTGTGAGTGTGGTGTGTCTGCATCTGTCTGGTCTGATGCTCCGTCAGAACCTTTGTGCATGTGGACCCAAGACATGCCTCATTGCCTGTACTGACTGACTTCTCCTGTACTGGCTTCATGTTCATTCGAATGGGGGAAAGGACCAAACGGATTGGGACCAAAGGAGAATAGTTTCTTCTAAAAATAACTTGGTTTAATCTCCTTTTATTTATATCTCTCTACACCATCCAACAACATTTTTCCTAATGCCTTCAATGAAGATGCTTCTCAAAAGACCAGGCTGGGGCAAAAATTAATGCTGTGATAACTGTCTCCACCTGGTGCCATATCGAAGTAGTGCATCAATCTGATTTACTTTTCAAACTTTGCAATCTTTCGATTAAAATAAAGTGGTTCCCTATAGGGTGTAAGGGATGAAATGATACGGGGCCTTCCCATGCATTTCTCATGCCACCGTTTCCATTTCATTACATCCCTTGTTGTGTGATGTTCAGACCTGTCTTCTTCCACCAGGCAGTCACAGTTCACTCTGTCTCTCCAGGCTAATAGATTGACCAAGTTCAGACTAATTAATGAGATATTAATTAGCAAGTGTTAACGTGCCTTTTGTATCCTCCTTCCTACCATGCTGGAAGTGAGCTGGATATGGCTGAACTGCATGACAATGAAACTGAGAGACATTAGATTGGTGTGGAGTATAGCAACATTTTACAGTAGATTTTTTGATGCTCCTGGCAATTCAATCTCTAGTTCTCCTTAAGTTCCAGATGTTTTCAGTCTGCAGTATTTTATCAGATAGTTTAACTTATATCACTGACTAACCACTAGTGGCATCATGGAGGCAGGTTTTGCTAAGATGCAGGTATTTCAGTGTACCAACATGCTGCTTTTTCATCTCTGGCGTCAGGCGGACAACAGGAAGCGATACAAGGAGGAGGAAAATGACCATCTGGATGATCAGAAGGCAGCAGACCTGGCCTGGAACAAACACAAGCTGCTCAATGAGTCCATAATCGTAGCGCTGTTCCAGGGACAGTTCAAGTCCACTGTGCAGTGTCTGACGTGCCATCGCAAGTCACGCACCTTCGAGACCTTCATGTACCTGTCGCTGCCCCTTGCCTCCACCAGCAAGTGCTCCCTGCAGGTCAGTCACGCCACCAGGATCACAATTAGTGCCAGGGCTTGCCAGCATATCCGTTTGTCAGGCAAACCAAAATAGGGCCATATCTATTACCAGAGCAGGCGGCCACTAAAAGCTGTTTGAAAACAAAACCACATTCTCTGTCAGTCTCTTCAAATTTTTGCCTGTTGAGTGCAGTTACAAGTGAAAAATAATTTACGTGATTTAGATGTCCTGCACCCCTTTTATAACTATCTGAGAGATAATTTGAATTACTGTTTACATCAAACCATTACTGTCTAGGACTAGTAGGGCTGAATAATATGCTTAAAGAGACAAAACGAAATGCATTTTGCATTGTATTTGACAAATACGATATGAATTGTATTTTTTGCATCATTTTCATTTGACACAATTTTTATTTTTTAAACTACAGCTACTTGCAATAGCTTATAAACCATAATTTGTGTTTCTGTGTTGGTTTGCTCATCTCAATCTTTCTGGAGTTTCTTTGTGTAAGAAAAACTGTAATCACAACAGAAAGAACCTGATTTACATCTGTAGACCCTGAAACAGTTTTATGCTTTGTGGGACTCAAGTCGAATGAACATTTGCTCCTGGGTGACAGGACTGTCTGAAGCTGTTCTCTAAGGAAGAGAGGCTCACCGACAACAACAAGGTGTTCTGCCGGCACTGCAAAGCCCACCGAGACTCCACCAAGAAACTGGAGATCTGGAAGGTCCCTCCCCTTCTCCTGGTCCACCTAAAACGGTTTGTAGTAACGTGTTCACTTACATATAAAACTGGATTGATTGAGAAGCCATCCAAGAGTTGTGACAGCCTCATCGCGACCTGCCGATCAGCAGCAACATGTTACTGTCGTTCAGAAAACTACTTGCAGTTTCCCCAGATGGAGCTTTGATTGAGTTTCACCTCATGTTGCATGACTTGTTGTGCTGACTGTTGACTCTGTTTTTCATTTATTTATGTTATGTGTGTGTGTTCCTCTGTGTGTCATCTGTGCAGCTTCTCCTACGAGGGCCGATGGAAGCAGAAACTGCAGACGTCTGTAGATTTCCCTCTAGACAGTCTGGACCTGGCCCAGTATGTTATTGGACCCAAGCAGAGCCTCAAGAGATACAGCCTTTATGGAGTTTCTGTAAGTAATAATGTAGTGAGTTTTCTGGTAATGAAGCACCAAAATAAGACAGTAACATCAGCTAGCAATGTAAATGGATTGGCTGGGTGTTTGTATAAAGCTTTATCAGTGACTACATGTACATGGATTCCAATAGTCCACTAATAAATGGAGTAACAGCCTGATCAGAGTCAAAAAGCCCCATGTTATCACTTGAGTCATTCTTCATTACAGGGGGAGTATATTCTGCTCAGGCTGCTGAAAGAAAAGCAGAAATGCAAAAGTTGTTCCAAGCACATGGTGTGTCCATGTTTGAAAAATTTGTTAGTCAGCAGTCACTCTGCGCAGGGCTCATTAACAGCTAGTAATGACTAAGTGTACTGATTAGAGATGGGAAAAATTGATAGGAAGAATTATAATTAGCATTAACAAATGTTTTACATTTTTCAGTATTATTGCAATATTGCTAAAATGTGCTAAAAAATTAGATGATTACTAATCTACACTGAAATTATCTTACTGTTTTCTGTAAACTCTGTTCTGTAAATCACTGAAATTACCAGCGCTAGAAACTGTTGCATTATAATAATGAACCAACTAATCTGAAATACACCACACAAGCATATCAGTTGCATTATGAATGATTAGCACCTTGGCCCTGAGAGATGTGGACCTTGTGCGCATAGCAGATAAGACCGCTATAAACACATTATTCAAGTTCCCTGAGTGCAGGTTTCACATGAGAGCAACACAACAGGGTTAAGGAGAGCTGGTTGGTTGAAGCCAGACAACATGTGCCAAAAACAAGATGCTAATCAAAAATGTTTTTGTGATAGTTAAAATGTGAAATGGTGTACCTTGTATATTTTACTGGGGTTTGTTGTAATCGTTCCGTCCCTGGAAGTGATCATCCAGTAGCTCATATCCAGCTGACCCTCTTCTTCTCCACTACCAGAACCACTACGGGGGTTTGGACGGAGGCCACTACACAGCCTACTGTAAGAATTACCCCAAACAGCGCTGGTTCAAGTTCGATGACCACGAGGTGTCTGAAATGTCCACCTCCTCCGTCAAGTCCTCTGCTGCCTACATCCTGTTTTACTCGACGCTGTGATGGAGCTGCAGGACACAAGAGGACACTACAGCAGTGCAGCGACGCTCAAGGCTACAGCAGCTCTGAGGACCTGTGGAACAAGGTTGCAGGGTTCGCGGTGTGTGTGTGTGTGTGAGTGCGCACGCAAGGGTGTACTTGAGCAAAGTGGATATGAGATCCAGTCTGTCTCAGATTGGAGCGGCGCAGCAGGCGCCGTGCAATGCTTCAGCTACTAGAGGATCCCATAGCTGTTAAAACATGCTGTCTATTCGTATTACTGATCATCTAGAGACTTTGTGAGACTAAACCAATGTTCCTATTACTGACTTATTTACCTTTGATAGTTGTGTTGTAGGACTGACAGCTGGTTCAGATGCTCTGTACTCTCTTATTTCTGTTGCACTCAGTGTGGACGGCCTTTTTGCAGAACTGATCTTCAGCTTTCTTGTACTGTGAATACACCAGGGTTAAAAGATGGCATGTACATACCTACTATTGCTGATATTGCACATTCAACATGTACATATAGGAGGGCAAGGTGTTTATCTGTAAAGTGACCAAATTCTTCTTCTTTTTTTTTCTTTTTCTTTTGATTGTAGCAGCCATCATAGTATCACCACGTTTATGATGATGAACCATTTGATTCAGGAGTATTCTTTATAGCCTTCTGATGTGTTTTAATGTGCTCTTAAAGGGGGTGTAGGAGGCTGCTGAGTGGTGAAGCTGATTTTTAATGCTCCCTAATCAAGGAGGGAATTTAGTTTGCGCTTGTTCATATTAACCACGTTCTTTATGAAAATCTGCAGCGTGATGCAGTTTGATAATATGCAACCATTTTCAGTTGTCGAAGCAGAACACACATGCTTTGAAGCAGACTTTGAGTTTGATACTGAGAACATGTCTTTTGGCTCAGTCCAACCAGTGACTAAACAAGCCTGATGATCTGTTCAAGAGAACTTCCCTGCCTCCACAAGGAGTACATTTAATACATTTTATTCTGTTGAATACACTTCACTATGTACATTATTATACTGTATCTCCAACACAAAACTATTTAGAGGAGAAATGTAACAGTTATCTTGTCATTTTGAGGCTGATTTGAGGCTGATCTTCCTTGGATGCCCTCCTAGAGTTTGCAGAAACTTGAGGCTACAAGTTTAATCTTGTAGTTTTTCCGCTATCAGATTGATTTAGATCTGGGTTAATATTGCCGTCAAGGTTTCGCAGTGCACTGATAGAAAGGGAAGGCATCAGAAATTGACCTGATTCACTTACATGACTCTGTCCGCCTGATCATTTACAGACTGACTGTCCCTGACGAGCAAGCACAAAGTGTACTGATATTCCTGAAGTGGCGAGAGATGTGAGATGACAGGGTTTGGCTCTTCTGTCTGAGTGCAGTTTCCTTGTCTAGCATGAGATCATAATGTATTTCTTTTTCTTGTGTATGTTGATTTTATTTCTTCATGCTCTAAAAAAAACTTTTGTTTCAGATATAACAATTATATTAATCTCAAACAACTCATATGACTATACGTATTTATTAAAACTGCTTCCAAATTAAATGTGCGGTCTGTTTTTTCCAACAGATTTTTTTCAAGCAAAATATTTTATTCAGCTCGCATTGTTGATGCTGCCAAACTGACAGACAGATGCAGAGCGGTGAAGGGAAAGTGTCAGACTGAATGACGTGCTTCCTCGTTTAGATTCCAATCCCTCCATCCCTTTACAATGAAACATACATGTGTTGCACACAAACATTTTGCGAGTATTTGTAGACAATATCACATGCATGCTGATGCTAGATCATCTCAGATTTATTTTGTGGTGGGAAGAAATTGACAGGACCAGTTTCTGGTCAAAAAACGTGAAACCAGCAGGAGAAAAAGAACCAGAAATGAAGTGTAGCAAACAGGGACACTGAAAAGACGCTCTATTAGGACACAGGGCCAGATGTATGCCAAGTTATCGTCGTCATGTTTGAAATACATGTGTAGCGACAGAATCTGAAGGTCAGTCCCACTGTGGATAAGAACTGATAGCTGGAGAGCTCAGAGCCCGCTGATCTTGGGCCTGTTGAAAGGCCCGCGGCTGTAGAGCAGTATGTAAGCGTTGGAAGACTGGACGAGGCAGTCCTGAACCTCGCTGACCACTGAGTCGTCAAAACAGTACCAGCTGCGGGTCAGGGCGTTGCGGCAGAGCGCTGTGTAGTGTCCCATGTCCAGCTGACCCGCGTGGTTCTGGGGAGGGAAACGGTCATAAGCCATGTCAAAGCCCCATCACAGCACTGTGTGTTCATGCTGCTGTGTGACCGCTACAGAACGAGCCAGCTCAAACTAAAATACGCACATTTTTGTTTCAAAGAATCACAATATTTAACAAGCCATAACTTGTCATTTTATGTCTTTTTGAGGATGTCATTTGGCTGTAGCACAAAATGTGGAAAGCTAACAAAACTTCAAAGGTGAACGGGACAATGTTTTGCCGTGCTATGTCACATATCCTAAAAAAATAAAATAAAATACTGAAAAGACATTACAAAAAAACATTACAGACCAGTGAGCACTTCAGAGTAGACAGAAACCAGAGAGCTGAGGCTGTGATGTTATACCCATGCACAGATCAAGTGTTTGTATTGTAACACGGATCTGTTACAGTGTAGCATTACATGTTTCAAACAAGGGAATGTATCCATATGACCCCAAATCTATCTTGTCTATTTCCAAATTATTTACCATGTACCTAGTGCTACAGATGGTACAGCAGCCTTAATTTCCCCATTTGTCTGTTTGTTTGTTTTTATTAATTGACTGATTTTTTTTTTATTTTTTATTTTTTTTGAAGACAGTAGCTGCCCTAATATGGACCAGAATGGGAGACACAGGAATAAATGATATTTCAGAGATGATGAATAATTCTACATGAAATAAATGTGTTATTTGGCAAGTAGGGCCTCTAACATCTGTCTCTGTGTGTGTGTGTGTGTGTGTGTGTGTGTGTGTGTACATGTTTACTCACCACCACAGCGTAGAGACAGTATGAGGTGTGCTGTGCTGAGGGGCTGGACAGAAATGGGGTGAGGTCGAGGTTCTCCATGGAAAACAAAACATTCGTCTTCAGTTTCATGTTTTTCTTCCCTTTACAACCGAAACTGCAATGGATATAAAGGTTATGACTTTAACAAAGAAATACTCTATTATTAATACTCTATTTTGTAAAATTTTTAATTTAGGGAATCATCGTCGACCAGAACATATTTTCATGTTCCCCTCGTCTTTATCTCAACTC
>OMLB01013062.1:7081-17262 GCA_900302555.1 Myripristis jacobus
CGGTGAGGTGGTTTATGGGGAGTCCAGACAGAGTACTAGTGGTGGTGGTGATGGTAATTTCGTATAATTTATGATCGTTTCCTCCTTCCCTCCAGGTTTCTGAAGTTGGATGGCCTGATCTTCATTTCGGCAAATTCGATCGAGTGCTCATGACCCTTCCAGTGGAACCAGTTAACGCCCTGGAGGGGAAAAAATGGAAAAAAGAAATGGGGGTGAACACTGAAATCTGATTTTAATGTGATTCTAATGATGAAAAACAGTAGTCCATAAACATGTCTAGAATTGTTCTTGCAGCCCTTGCTGCACCAGAAGAACTGGTCCCCATCTTTGGGGGTTGAGTTCTTGGAGCCACTTGCATGTAAGTTTTCATCCAAGTATCCCTTTACCTTAAATGAGCTGCGTAAAATTACTTGCAGGAAAATCTTAAGGGAAATTAAGTTTCATCCAGTTTTGACAGTTCAAAAAAATCTTAACAAAACTACTTCCCTGGGCATTCAGGAGAACAATGAAGGAGAATGAGTTTGAGGGAGAATTTTAAGGGACAGACAAAACCTTAGGAAATATTGACAGAGCAGTAGCTACTGGACCGCTCCTGTTCTGACAGAGGGGGAATATCAGAGCTACACAATCCCTCACCTGGAACTGCGTCAGTTTGACAGAGGTTCATGTAAATATATATCATATAAAATAACACAGGGTATGTTACCTGACTCATATTCTTTAAATAATTTATTTGAAAAAGCTATAACTGAGGCAAGCCCAAAAATGTTAGTGAGTTTTTCCAGTTAGTTCAGGCTTAAGTCTTTAACTTTTCATCATTATGGTAACCAGGTGTAACACATTCTCATTAATTTTGCAACTTAGTTGCTGCAAAACCCTCAAGTATAACCCCTAAGTGGAGTAGTTACAAAGTTAAATGCAATGTGTTTAAGTACACCCCTTAGGTTAGGTAATTTATCTCTAAGTATTTAACTTAAGATGGGTACTTAAAAAGGCTGTATGCAGGTGGCTTCTGGGCACCAAAGAGATACCTGCAACTGAGGTAGTGCTCTCTCATGTTTTAGCACTGAATATTCTTGACTGGTTAAAGATATGATGAAAACAGAATGTGAAAGTATCAGACCCACTGTTTTAAGGCCAGCAAATGCAAGCAGCAAATTATTAAAAGAAATTGTTCAGATACTGTAGTGACTGAAAAAAACTGTTGGTCAACTTTGGCCAGTGTTTGTCTTTGTCCCCAATTCATTTTCAATATTCTATGTAGCAAAAGTAGTCCAAGTTATCTTTAGCATCCTCAAACTCTCTTTCAGCTGTTGTGCATGACAGAACAGTGGTAGCCTTGATCCAGCCCTTGTGAATCGACAGCTACATTTTTGAATTATGTGGTGATTCCTGAGGTCTGGAACGGCTCTCATTCCCCAGGGTAGATTTCACCAGAATCTGTAGGACATGGCTGATTGGCTGGCCAGCAAAATCTTTAACATCTGTACTTCAGAGAGGTAAACAAACATGACAGTGGCGGCGAAGAGTTGTGGTCTTGTTGTCTACAAGCTAAATGTGGTCTTCTGTTCTTGAGAAATGTTACAAAAATCATATATTAGAAGAATAACAATTTGCTAGTCCAAAAGTTGCTGTTGTTGTGGCAATGCCTGATGATGCAATCAGTTAACCTACTAGGATTAATTTAATGGTGATGAATACTTTTGGCCCACAGGTGGGCAAGCCCTGACTTTGGTAAATCATCTCTGATAGAGACATAGCCAGAAGGCATTGAATTACAGTTTGATTCATGGAGTCTGGAGACCAGGCTAGAACAACATGAACATAACCATGGCTCCATATGAGTCACACTGCAGCGTGAAATCCTCAGGCAGGGCGCCTCTGTTCATTCATAATCATATCATCTGCTCTTAAAATGTCTTGTTAAAACCAATCTTTTTAAATTAGTTTTTAATTAATTAATTCCTTGCCATCGCTCTTTACTTCTTTCTTTCAACTTTGTTATCTTGTTGTTCCTCCCGTTCTATTTTGCACCCTGTATTTATTCATTCAACTTAATTCATCTTTTATCCTTTTTACTTGTCTTTTTATCATTGTATAAGCATTTCATATATTTGATTAGAAAAATACCATATAAATGGCGTTATTATTAGCAGCACTACTATGCAATATGGCAGTAATTGTAAAAGTGTAAAATTGTGGCAGCAGAGGAAACACACATCCTATACTGTCAACGGACAGAACTAACAATATTCATATGATATGATTAGCAATCATCACTTTTCTGACAGGTAAAGTGTCAGAGTAGGAAAGTGACATTTTTCATGTGGCAGACTAGAGTATCTATAGCAACAGCAAGCACAGTATGAGGTCTGTGGTGTTAAGCCATACCTTGCTATGACTGTTGTCTCCATATCGGCCCATGAGGTTGACACGGTGGCAGTTTTTATACCAGAAGGCTCCCTTATAGGACAGGGCACAGTTGGTAACGGCAATATCATTGTCATGGTCATAGGTGGAGAACGGACGACCATGGTGGTAAGTCATAGAGTCGCCTACAGTGACACATAGAGGAAGAGTCAGTTATGAATATTTTATTTCGTAAATGTGTACAATAAATGAGGTAGTAGCTACTTTGCGTGAGTATGGATGTGTTCATGTGCTTAAAGCAAGTCTTCACCAAATGAAATATAAAATTAAAGCTGCAAGCAGCGTTGGACGGGCCCTCGCCCCCGTGCCCCGCGTCCCCCTTGTGCCCGGTGGCCGTGGCATTAAACACACACACACACACTCACACACAGTTCTGGCCCTGCTGCTACTGGTGCTCCTCCAGCAGATGGCGCCCTTGGCTTGCGACACACACACACACAGTTCTGGCCCTGCTGCTACTGGCGCTCCTCCAGCAGATGGCGCCCTTGGCTTGTGTTTGAGTTTGAGAGTTGACCATGGGGGGCTGGGCAGGCAGCTACTGTGTGTGAATAGGCCAGGCACAGTGCAGAGCAGAGCACAGCAGACCAGACTTAAAGGGTGTTAAACAAGTCTTCATAACAGCCAGAAACTTGGCCACATGAAAACCAAAATTGCATACTTTTGTAGGAATTTTTGTCCTCTTTCCATCTGCCTAGTTTTGGAAGCTGTCAGACATTTATGCCCCTTTTCCACTAGTACCTACTCAGCTCGACTCGGCTCGACTGTACTCGGTTTGAGAGCTTTTCCATTAGGTGGTAGTACCTGCTAGCAGGTCCCATTTTGGGACCTACTCAGCCGGGGTTCCAAGCGAGCTGAGTCGAGCTGAGTCGAGCCGAAAATGTGACGTAAACGCCGTGCAGGCCACTGATTGGACAGGGAGTGACGAGAGCGATTCCTGCACGAAAACAAAACCCAGCATTAAAAAAAATAAATAAATAACGGCAACAGCGACCGTGCGCATTGATCGTCACTGAAGTTGGCAAAGTCTGAAAATGGCAAGCAAACCGATACCGCGGTCAAATGAAGACGTGGAGACTTTTCTGTGCTTGGTGGCGGCCCAAAGAATCCAGACGGAGGTGGATGGTGCGCCGCCTTGCTATGATGACTCCACCCACGGCCAGGTGCTACTCAATTGTAATGGAAAACCAACCAAACCGTGTCGAGGCGAGTAGAGGCGAGCTGAGTCGAGCCGAGTCGAGCTGAGTAGTTACTAGTGGAAAAGGGGCATTACTTTAGTCACCTGGGGCTTAATTAGTGCCAGATGCCTCCCATCTACCTGCCTATTCACACCAGAGTCCATAGGAAAAAAAGGAGGTGGTGGTGTTGGCCAGTCCAACTTTGAGGGCTTGTCAAATCCAAACAGTTCAGAATAATGATTAACCTTGAAGAACTTTAATGAAGCACGGTATGGTCTGTCATGTATTAAATTTTCAAGCCGATTCCATGAACGCCCTGGGAGGAGATAGATTTTGTGCAAAGCGAAAATTTGGGCGAAAACGTAACTTTCAAATGCAAATTGCGGACTTCCTGTTGGTTTTAGGTGGGGGGCGCGAGCACGAAAGATGTCGGGCTTGATGAGATCTACGTTTCGGCATTGGTTTGGCGCCTGGGTCAGGTTTTGCGTCCCTAGGTGGCGCTAGCGAGCCCATTTTTGCACTTAGGGGGTTCGATTTTTGATTTTCTCGAATTTTTCACCAGACCTGATGTACGTGCCGAATTTGGTGAGTTTTTGAGCATGTTTAGGGGGTCAAATTAAGGCCTAATGACACGTAATAATAATAACGAAAAAAGAAACGTTACAAAAACAATAGGGCTTCGCACTGCTCCAGTGCTCGGGCCCTAATTACTATCAAGCAAATACACAAACATATGGAAACAATACAAATAATATAAAAATGGAACAGGAGTACTCTCCATCACAAAACTAAAATACAATAAAAAAAAAAAAAAAAAAAAAAAAAAAAAACATGGGATATCAGCTCTTCTTCACAACCTAATTTGGATGTTTCTAATGCAGGCTTTGAATGGTTTTAGTTTACAAGATTAAGATTGGTATAGCAACCAATATTCCAAACTAACTGCCTATGGTACAGAATCAGACTGACCTGCAGTTCCACTGTATCCTCCCACATGGACCTTGTAGCGGGTGCGAGGCTCTGAAACAGAGAACTTATCATACTGAGCGTAGGCTGTCTCTCCTTTATCTCTGAGGTCGACTCGCAGCTCGTACTGACCTCCAGCTGTGATCTTATGCAGGTTGGACAGACCTGAAAGACAGACGACGAAAGTAAAGCTGTGGGTCACTAGAATGGAAGAAGTGGCAGGATATGATAGATTATATACAATGATAATGCCAGTGATGATAATGATGGTAAGATGGTATGCAGCAACATTATCATAATATTCTAATTACTATAACATGAATACTATTAAGGTTTGACCAGATTTTAAGGCTGACTGAAATGTTTCTTTTCTTCAAAATTTTAAACGTTTCAGATTCATTTGTGAACAAAACTTGAAAACAATGGAAGCGAAATTCTGCATTTGATTACTTGATTAACTAATTACTAATTTTTTGTTTTGAGGCTGACCAAATTCCATGACATTCAAGCACTTGATCCCTACCTGGAATAGGCTTTTCAAAATTCCTTGACTTCCCAAAAAATCCATAACCCACAGGAACCCTGTCCATTAATGAACATCTTAAATTATTTATGCTGAAAAATATTTAAATATCTTGGATTTCCAACAGACATTTAGACCATGGGACACAAAAACTCTACTGAAACTTCGGTTTCCATAGACATTAAATCTCTGGGTAAACTTAACTTTCCGTAGAGATTTAAAGTTAAAGGGATACTTCACCCATAATGCATAATTTTTGTATCAAGTACTCACTTGTGCACTGCTGTCATAGTACACTCATATTCCAGAAATGAGTTTTTTCTTGTCTGTTATGAGGATTAAGTCAGGGGGTGTCATCCTGTTTTGTTTATAGCCATTTGAGACTGTAAACTGTGATTTGGGGTTTTAAAAAAAAAAAACTTAAGGTTGAAACTTTAACTTGTTGCATATTGCGTTTTGGGAAGTGTACAATTTGTAAAAACTATCAGTAGTGTACTGCACTCTTTTGGTACCTAAGCTCGGCACTCTCCACTCTCCTCTTATAGCAAAGCACTCCTTAAGATTGATTGTTTTAATCTCTCTTTTATAGTTGTAGTGTTTTTATTCTGTTTTTAGGTCTGTCAAATTATGCTGCTTTTTGGGGAAGGGCCATAGGAGATTTCACTGTAAAAGCTACAGTGACAATAAAAGTGTTTTCTGTCTTACAATAGTAAAATATTATAATGTGTTATGTTGACTAGAAGTTACCCAGCCAGAATTCATCATTCATGTCACCAAAGCCGGCTGTGTAGTTCTTCCAGTTGCGGAAAAACTCCAGTTTACCACTCTGTCGTCTGAGGAAAACCTGTGTGGAGAAAACAATCCGTCAAGATGTAAAAAAGAAAGAAAAACATGAAATTATAAGAGGGTCCAGCACATTTGATGCTTCGACCCCCAATCATCCAAGCAATCATAAGAGGAGCACCTTGGACCCTTAAATATCTTGGGGTCTCTACAGGGCAAAATCACTTCAAATAGGTGTCTGCATCTTCAAGTCAATGTGGGGTCCAGAACATGAAAAGTTTGAAAACCCCTGTTCTACACCACCAGAGACCCAAATGATCTCATCATGGCACCATCTCAACTGCATGTGGAAAGCTTTCCATCAGTGAGCTTCCAACTGCCACACACTGGCTGTATGCTGTGTATCCAAGATAGCCAGTAACTTACAATCCATCCACCTCCATCAGTGGTCATGTCACAGTAGACCTGGACAGGCTGGCTCTCATCTCCGCCCAGATAGATGGTGTACAGGCCAGAGCTGGTGTCGCCGTTGAGCAGGGCCTGTGAGCAGTCCCTTGGGTGCCTGTACAACACACCCGCTACACACATAGACACACACACACACAACATACAGCCAGTGGATTAGTCATCCCACAGGACAATTTGCAAAACGACTGTGTAATACAAGGTTTAATTAGTAGAAAGGATAGAGTTGTTTTGTACCAGCACACTAGAATCTCTGAACAAACTGTTAAGACTAGATATTGAGTCTTAAAAGCTGTCACAGGGATAACATCATTTCATCTGTTTCTAGTGTAGTTCACTTGTTTCAAGAACAATTACAGGCACAACTGTGAGATTATATCAACAAAAAAATAACCGAGTTAAAAGGAAATGTTTATTGTTAAATTAAAATCCATATCAAAAGCAAAAATTAAGAGCTGAGAGTAAAACAATCAGTTCCACACAAATTTTTGTCACTTGTTTTACAAGAATATGTTTTGACGCAGAGATTTTTTGCCATGTGCACGTCTCCACTCACTGGTGGTGAAGATGGTAGTGATGACTCTGCTCCTCTTTGGTCCTGCGATGGCCTGCAGCTTGACTGAATATTCTGTGGAGGCGCTGAGCTGGGCCATGTTGTAGGAGACAGCAGTGGGACTCAGTACCACCTCCTGAAAAAAAAAAAGCCACAGCAAGTCAGATTAACACTTTCAATCCTGAGCAAATTCTCTTCAGTCCTTTCAAAAATATAGCATACAGGCAATGAGCAAATTACCAAAAAATCACCATAAAATTACTAAAAATAAGCAATGCTGCTCTCAGACACCTTTCATTTTGCATTTAAAGGCCCCATGCTGTTCATTTTTCCAGGATTTTATTTTAACTGTTGATATCCCCAGCAAGATGTAGTTGTGGTTTTGAGTACCTGTGGTCTGCTAAATATAGTGTCACAGCTCCTCTCTCTTGCCTTTCTCCTGGAGCTCTGGCAGCTAGGGATGGGCGTATCGATCCTGTGGTATCGATAAATCGATACTCACACGCTACTCATTTGGCATCAGTTTCCTTAAACAAATATCGATACTAACAAATAAGAATTGGGGGTGCATGCATAGCTTTCAGCTGTTTTAGATAGCTTACTTCACCTACTATGTGCCGAGACACTGTCGTCAATCAGCGTGGTGTGGTGTTATTTTTCACCACTCGACAAAGTGACGGCAAGGTGCCAAGTGTGTGATAAAAAAGTTTCACATTGTAGCAACACAAGTAATTTATTCAAGCATCAGCATTTTCTTTCTTTTTTTGACAAGAAAAGTGCAAGAAAACAACAAGAAAATTGAAAATGTGAAATTTTTTGTTCATATTTAATTTATTTCATTCATTAATGCAAGAAAAAGTATCGGTATTGTATCGAATCCTAAAAGTGTGGTATCGCCCATCCCTACTGGCAGCACAGTTCGTTTAGCCAATCAGAAGAGAGAATCAGCATCTCTCCACTAATTGGCTGACTGTTTTCTGAGTGACATATGGTTGGGCCAATCACAAGCAAGTAACTAAAACTTACGTTGCTCAGCGGAGCTCAACGGTGCTGTGATGTCATGGCTACCACTGAGTGTGATGTTAAAGACCTGTTTACAGCCTACATCATCGAAAAGCTGCGCGCGCAGTTTGGTAACAGAAGTACTACTATTTTGCCGCGGCCGGAAAAGTTAACAGCGTTAAATAATACCATCAGCTGCATCAAAATGTCGGGTTGTTGTGTGTATGGTTGTCAAAATCAGTATTCTAAAGGCGGACTCAGGTTCTATAGGATACCTACCGGATCGCGACCATTTCAAAGAAACCGAAGGTGGCTGTGGCTTCAAGCTATCATGTAGCTTCGTGTAGACTGGACTGAGGACACAATCAATGTATGCTCATGTATGCGGTGCCCATTTTATATCAGGTAAGGTTAAGTGTCTACGCTGTGATTTCACTAGAAAGCCTGATTTGCATTAACACAAATAAGTATCTTTTAATGTTATGACCGGGCTTGCAATTAACACTTGCTCTCAGCCAAATTCTGTAAATGACTAACATGTTTATAACTTCTAAATTAATAAACATTTTAGCATGTATCAAACCTAAGCGCAATCAGGTTTTCGGTGCAAATAAACAATACTGGCTTCTGAAATTATGACCAAATTGCCACTATGTAAAGATTATGAAAAAGTTAGCCGACCGTACATGTTTGAGCCTGACCCAGATCCCAAACCACAGACACTGAACCACCTCAACTCACCTATTTATGTGGCCCCGAGATCTTCCCTATCACACAAAAACAACGAAAATTGCATTTTTCATGCCATGGGGCCTTTAAACATAAAACTAAAAAAATTAAAGTAAAATAATGCAAATAAAATTACATTTTAACTTACAAAAAACTGACAAAAGTATCAATTTAAAAATGCTAGAAAAAGAGAAATAAAGGTAACTTCTTTCAGCTTACAGATGGCTACCAGTGCATGAAAGCATCATAGATTCTATGATGGATCCCTGCACGGGCACATTGGGTCCTGGGCACGTGCCCAGGGTCCTGGCAGCCAATCAGGGTCCTTGGCCGTTCTTGGCCAAGAGTGTATTTTTTTTTTTTTTTTTTTTTTTTTTAATTTTATTAAATCATGAAAATAAATGTGGGCCCCCATTAAACACCAATCCCTCATAATTTACGTCTTTTTTGTACAAAAAAATGTTTTAGCAAAAATGTTTCTCAGTCAAGCCAAGGTCGCGCGTCAATCACGTGGTGGGTCACGTCATTTGACCTGGATAGACAATTTACGTCGTTAACGTTAGGCATGCGTTTGACAACATGGAGAAGCCACGACACGGGTACGCAAAACGAAAGGCGAGAGAAGAAAAAGAAGCCAAAAATGCTGCTTTGGTTGCACAGGTACCTGCCATCGACACATTCTTCTCTAAAAAACCTGGACCACGGCCACCTACCAGCGATGCAGTGCTGCCTCCCAAAGGCGCCCAGGCCCATTAATACAGGTCTATATTGGAGAAAAGGCTAGGCTATAATATATTTGGTTATTTGATATTGTTCTGGGGAACATTCACAGTGTTGAAAACGCCTGTGTTGATGCAAGACATGAATAAACGCTTTTTTGTGCATTAATCCCAGGGTGTGATGAGCAGATCCTTAATGCTTTTGCTACATAACATAATTAATACATAACTGTGGTATATACGTGTGCCTGCATAAATATATCATGCCAGTAGGTGGCAGTGTCACCCTAAGTAAACCACGCTCCTCTGAACTAGCTTGTCTGCTAGCTTTCTGTCATTCCTACAGTACAACAATAATATAATTAATAACAATAATAATATATAATATAATAACATATTATTGTGGGTTGAGTTGAGTGTGTGAAATTATTTATACAGGGCCCTCAGCGTTGGTGCCCAGGGTCTGGGTTTGTGTTAATCCGTCTATGCCTGGAGGTGCCTTGACTCATCTTCATGAACTGAGAGACTGCATTTATTGCAGTTTTTAAGTTTGAAAATGAAGTTTTAGCCTGCATATAACACTTGTATAACCTGGGTGCAGACAGAGCAGCGCTTCTGATGTATTTTTGGACAAGTGGATAAAATCTACCTATTTTACTCTAAATCTAATCCACTCTACTCTGTATCACACACACACACACACACACACACACACACACACATACACACACTTGTGAAATATAAAACAAATATAAGTAACTAATAATTAAAATTGAACAAATCCAGTAAAAAATGCAAGGTACACTGTGGTAAATAAAGTCAAATGTGGGAAAATA
>OMLB01013063.1:2009-26157 GCA_900302555.1 Myripristis jacobus
AGCTTATGTGATTACATATTTAATCCAAAGCAATAAGGGTCTTTTACGCTTTCAGTTGTGGTTTCTGTCTTTGTAAATGACTTTGAGAGTGGTGCCAAGGTGCGGGGCCATGCCATGCAAGCAGGCTAATGCGAAGACATGACCCAGAGATCTATTAGTGGCACCAACCGGCTTCGCTGCTGCCATTTGGCTTCGAGGTGTCAGATCCACATGCTAGGCGGCATTCTGTACTGGTGTTATACCGCTGATAGGGCTATATTGGTCTAAACTGGTCTAAACCAGTCATTGTCATCCACCACTGATATGGTGGATAAGATACAGTTTGTTTGACTACATATTTACTGCAGAATTGATCACTATTACACTGGTTGTAACCCATTAACCTGTACTAATTCCATCAAAGCATACATTTTATCCTTATTTTCCATAGAGGCTTGTTGTGCATCATGGTGTAAATGCTGATGCACAGGCTCTTCCACTCGGTCATAAATATAATTATGAGCAAAACACTGAATTTATCATTTTTTGGGGGGAAGAACACTGTCAAATATAAAGATACTGTCAAGGTAACACATGTTCTGTGCTCTTTGGGAACAGCACCAGTGATACTATTCAAGCTGCAAAAAAATGTCACACATTCATAAGAGTGTGTTTGAGTTGAGATTTGTTCAAAATTAATGCAAAGACTGCCCGGAAGGTTTTAACACATATATGACATTCATTTAAAATGTGTTTTCAACACTGCACACTGCTGATAACACACAGCTGCAAGAATATCCAACATACATCCGAGGATTTTGGCCACAATAAGTTTAAAATGATTCTTATGGTTTGGCTATATATTTCAAATGAAACATCTACGAGTATTTTTGGCCATTTTTGTATGTTTTCTAACATATCTTTTTACTTTTCTTTAGTGTATGTGAAATGCATTGCACGCCTGTTCTCACTACAAAAGATACATTCTTGAGATTTTACAGTGTCTCAGTGGAGACAGTGAAATATGTAAAAGCCA
Organism: Myripristis jacobus; assembly: GCA_900302555.1. Classification (NCBI taxonomy): domain Eukaryota; kingdom Metazoa; phylum Chordata; class Actinopteri; order Holocentriformes; family Holocentridae; genus Myripristis; species Myripristis jacobus. The sequence goes on from OMLB01013063.1 coordinate 3,025, forward strand.
CATGACAAACATCATAACAGGCTCCTTATATACACGCTCTGATTTAGATTCCTGATGATTTAAAAATATCCTCTTTGTATGGGAATCCACAAAGGGTATGTACTGCACTAGTGTGTTGTTGTTTTTTTTTCTGTTTGCCCCCTTTAGCCCCACTTCCCTATATGTGTCAGTGCTTTGCTGCCCCAGCTGCCACTACGCCTCAGTCCATGCCACATGAGAGGAGCCCCCATGGGCAGCTGTCCTCACATTCCCTCTCACCCCCTACGGATTGCCGGGCCTTTTTTCAGCCGCTCCAGACACAACAACATCAATTCCTTGCCAATCACTGCCAGTGCTGAGCTAAAGGTTTTCTCCACTTCACGATGAAACCTGACATTTGGGCCCTCCTTGGGACTCCAGTCAATAACTTCCCCATAATTGTAAATTCGGTATGGGCCACTTGGGGTCCTTACTTAGCTCAGAGTCTGGGACAGCTGTACTGTTGCCCCCTCCTCATTCCGAGACTGCTGCACCATCCTAAACAATTTTTTTTTTTTTTACGTTGTTGGTGCTTCCCAGAACCAGGTGTGGATTGTGACTGCTCAGCATTTTCTTTGTGGTTCTTTCCCCTCCTCCTCCATCAATCTTCCTCCAGCGAGCACTCATTTGAGTTTAAAGTCAAATCAGTTGCAGTTCCCCTGTTGGTCATCTCCCCACCAGCACCTGCTCTCCAACTCCCGACCTCTCTCCAATGGTATAATTACAGCTGTCAATCTCAACAGCTAAGCTAAAGTCAAGCAAATTGCACTGTTGATTCCCTGCAGCAACCTCAGAGCAGGCTCAAAACGGCAGATTATACTCATTCACAAGAGTTCACTGAAAAAACATACAGTAATTTCACTGCCAAGCAAGCACGAGTCAGCGAGACCCATTACTTTTAAACTCCCAAGCAAGCCATTCAATATCCTTGAAGTAATAGTACGAATAATAACTAATAAGGCTTGTCCTGAGACTGGGTGCCAATCAGGTACAGTCTCTTAAACACAATGATAGAATAAATGTTTACTTTCAAAGCCTGAATGCGCTTATCAGATGCAACCACAATGCACTTGTGGGAATTACATCTGAAACCCAGAAATTTTCACAGAGTCTTCAAACAAGACTTGGCAAGAAAAAAACTTTGTTCTGAATGCAAAATGTTGAAGGAGGCCTTCGGGGAAGACCTAAGTCTCACTCATAACATTCTGCACACATTCTCAGTTGTAGCTCCTCAATATGCGGTACCCTGTGTATTAGTGCAGGCTGAAATATGCTTAGGAGTGGGGAATGCCGGGCCCCGCTGCAGATAAGCGCCGCAACCCTGAGTGATTTCATTAACACGGAGGAAGCTAGATTGTGCAAGGAAGGCTAAACCCACAGGCACGATTCTGAGGGGCTTTAACCTGCCACAGTGAGAAGATCTCAAGCGGTTCTCCAAGGAGGACTGCTTATCACAAAATGAATTCAGAGACGAAAAGACAGGAGGTAGTTGAGCAACGGGTAACAAAGAGCCCATTTCTCTCTCACAAGAGGGCATGGCTAACATGTCTCTTCCACAAAAAGGAATGTGATTGCTCTATCGGCAAAAATCGAAGGACTTTGTTTCTTGAGCCCATGCGAGGACTTCAAAATGCACTTAAAATATCGACAGAGAATAATATACTCATCACGGGTACTTGCACAGCACTTGTCACAGTGAGGCAAAGCGCATCCTAACTGCAGCATCAGTTAATTCATTTAAGACCATGGCAAAGACTTCAGGCAGATTAAAACTCAATTCAAGAGGGGAGAAACTAGCTGGGAGAAATGAAAACTGACAGTAACTGACATCGGCACAAAACACATGGCAATGAAGGGTGTGCAGGTTGAGAATGGAAAATAAATTGAGGAGAGCTGCAAGTACGGAACCGGGTATGGTCGTGCATAATATCCAATAATACAAGCTAATTGATATTCACAAGTTATGCTGACTGATATTCGGCGATGCTAAAAGCCGGTATGCACACGGGAATAAAGCATGGAGGTATACATTATAAGTGCTGCATTATTTAACTTTTACCCCAGGAGAGTAAAGTGAAACTGATGGAGTGAGTATCGATGAGAAAGAGGCAGACTCAGGGATGTTCAGAGAGATATTTGAACTGCAGCTTGAGTGCATACGGCGCGTGCTGGTAAACTTGGCCCTTGAAGCGCATTCACAGACATGGTAGATCACACAACACGCAGCTGCAGGCCACACTGGAAAAGCACAGCACCCTGAGTAGTGCGGGAAGATGTATGCCTAAAGCATATAGGCCATAAACCTGCAAGAGTTGAGATCCTGCAGAGTCTAAAAAATTAAATTCTGGTGTCAGGTATGGTGCGGTCACATCTGCACCCACACGAAATGACAAATCGACATTTAAAGAACCGTCAAGCTGTCTCCTCAACAGCATTCGGCAATGCTCAGTCCAGAGAAAGCTGAACCTTTACGCCTTGTCCCTTTGATGCAGAGCATAACCAGCTGGGTTGGTAAACATGAGTGTACTCTGCAGTGTACTGACATCTTGTTAACAGGATTTCTAGGTTCTTCAGTTCAACATTTTCAAACCGTTACCTCTAGCTGCCATGTGTGCCATGCAAAGCCGTGAAGTTGCAAGCTGCCGAGTTAAGAAAACAGATGTTGCTTGCCATTTTGATATCACCGTAATTTGCACAGATCATATTTGAAAGACTGTTTCACTGTGTTGCAGCATGGGTGACTAAACAGATTAGCTAGGTCGGACTCGGAGTGTTCACTGCTTTTCCCATGATAGGACGGGATTGTTTTCTGTTTCGAGAGGATGCCCGTTTGAATGAGGCATATCATCGCATGACTCCTTTTTCATTCAGCTGCTCATCTCACACTACAGTCCAATGACGTCTACAGGGCACACTGCATTGAAACTGGCAAGGTCGGGGGGAATTAATAATTGGCCTCCAGGCAGAATCTGCATGGATTTGTGCTTCATAGCTCTGTGAAATTTAGTTAGTTCGTTAGTTAGCTCCGAAAGCGTTGTTTCATCTGCCTCTGTCTCTCCTTCTCGGTACTGGACACACTTGAGTGCCAAACTGGGTAATGAGTGGTTTGCCCTGCTGCACTAGAGGTCAGTCTTGACTTGGTGATGAGGTTCCTCATTTTCACGGAAAGGGTGGCACTGCCGTCGTTGGAGACACTATTAAAAACAATTTGGAGGGATCAGCTGGATTTGCTCGGGTGACGAATGGATCTGTAGCACCTTAATCAGGACTTCAGCAATTATTCACACTGCTGAGAGCACACATGGTGGCAGTAGTGGCGCAACACGGGCAGCAGTCTGCGAGGACAACAGGCAAAGTCTGTTGCTTATGTCAGCACTGATAAAATGGGGTAGGACACTAAACTAACTGGTTACAAGCAGGTCACGGAATTAGATCACTGCCTTGTGAGGGTTGGATTAAGGCTCTGACTAAGATCCTAATTAGGAGTAAAGTGGCCCCGTTGAGTGACAGCAAAACCGTGGCGCTCCGAGCACCAGCACCCAAGGGCTCTGCTTTAGTTCAGTAGCTCATTTGGCTCCGGGCCTGCTGATATTTAGCACATTAGCCATGACACATTTTTGCCTGTGCAGTATCAACAGAGTGTGAGGTCTGACCTAGCATTAACCACTTCACCAAAAAGGTCAGACTCCGGGTCCCAGCCCATCTCACCAGATGGACTATTTCAGTGAATTCCCCGGAGAAAATAGGAAAAAACTAAAAACAAAACACATGCTCATCCTGTTAGAGATAAGGTTGGGTAATGCCTTGGCCCCGGGCCCCTGGCCTAGAGGACCTGAAGGACATGATACCTCCTGCTACTGTGGCAGCACACTGACCAAATGACAGTGCTTGGGTGAGCAATATCACAAGTTAATGAAGACTTTCTCGTTATTTACATGACACTAACAGAACCGGGTTGTGTTGTCGATTAGATGAGGTGGTGGAAGATTTATTGATGATCATGCTCTGAGGAAGGATGAGTGAGACGTGAGTCCCCTACTGACAGATCCAAAGCACAGAGCAACTTCCTGTCCTTGTTTTCCCGTCAAAGATACAGTCACTATGGCTTCATAAGCTCTCCTTGGATAACACACACAGACATACACAAAGATTGCAGGCTTTTTGTGTAGAATTTTATGCACCACTGGGCCAAAGAAAACAAGTCTAGCAGAGGAAATCCATGGCCAGGAGTTGGCTGGCTGCTCTCCGGCAGAGGGTTCAGATGTTTCTCTTTGAATGCTTCGATCAACAACTTCCTTCCCAGACATCAAACGTATTAATTCACCACATTTCATGCCTTGAACTGTCAAAGTGTGCAATAAAAAAATAAAAAAAAAACACAGCTGGGCAGTAATTGTTGGTTTCCTTCTCTGTTTTGAATAAGCAACAATAGCAAAGTGAAACAATTGTAGGTTGTCACTTTTAATCATGTCATATTCAGATGCAGATAGAAAATAAAACTAATTGTGATCTCACTGCAATTGATTGTACATTCAAATGAACTCCAAGTCAAATCGGTGCATTTGCATGGACTGCACCCGGTACATATTAGTCTTTTCAAGACAGAGGAAAATACAGACAGGCAAAAGCATTTTTCCCCTTTATAGTCCCTCCTCAGTAGCTATATAGAATCTTATGTAAAATTTAATGCATTTCTAAACTATGTTTCAACGTTGGCTTCAAGCTCTCTAACCATGGCACTGATGCTGCTCCATATGACCAACAATATACCCTACATTAGACAGGAGCAGCTTCTTATCCACAGGCAAAGGCATGAGGGCTGAAGAGGTTTAGTTTATTGTTCATTATATTACACAGGATACCACCATTCTTTTTAATAAACATTTGATACAAGGATAACACATTGATCAGAGCACAGTGACCCACCTACAAATGAGTTTAGAGACCAGGTTTCACTGGGTTTTTGCCTTACAGAAATAGCATATGGGTAGGATTTAATATCCAAGCCTGTTTAATCCTGTATAAAGAAACCCAATCAAAACGCAGGGCTGTATTTGCCTCTCCTGTTCATATTACGTTATTCAGTGCTAGTGGGATAAAGGGCAGGGGTTCGATTACAATTTCATATATCATCTGCGGGGGTGATTTGGTGACTGGGTGGAAGCTCTTGAAGGATTAAAAGGCCAGGCTTGGGCTGGAGAGTGAGAGCGCTGCACTCCATGCGCCATTCTCCGGCTGCAAACACCTTAACGTGCAAGACCGATGCTGTCGGCGAACTGCGATCGAATACAGATGACTCAAACATACATAGTGAAAAGGGAAAAGTTAAAAGCATATGAATAAATAAATAAATAAAGTAAAAGCACTGAATGTGTGACGTGATGAACCATGAAATGTATAAAACAGGCATCGTCTGTCATTTCAAATGCAATAGCTTCTTCAGCAGGGGAAATAACTGCCAGGCAGTTTAAGATACAAGAAAAACACAATCCCCCATATGTTAGAGCAGAAAATGAAAGGTCTTCGCTGAATTGTAATAGGGGCTGCTAGTCAAAGATAATGTTTCAATTTTCCTTAGGTAGATATCTGGATTCCATCCATGTGATCTCCTCTATCCTGGCAGAGTGTGTCAGAGGGTGTGTGCATGGACAAAAAAAGGACATCTCTATCTATAAGTACATGGCATTCGGGCAGGTGGGACCCACGATAAATATTAATGTGAAACTGATGCCTATTCATAAACTGACTGGAGAAGTGTGAAATAATAGTATGTGATGGCCATGACGGGATCAGGTCTCCTCTGCAGTGAACTACAAAGGAAGGGAGCCAAAGCCTAACAGAGGTGAGCCTGGCTGCCCGCTCCCCTGGGACCACGGCTTCAAAGCCTGGGGCGACCACTTGCATTTATGATATGTCATCTCACCCATTTCACAGTAGAGTCAGGCTGATATATCAGGCAGACAGTGGCCTTTTATTAGAGATCAGATATAGCCCAGCCGGTGTCGCCGTCCTCTGATGTGGTGCATGTAGTTTCATTACATTTTTATTGTAAAATGGATCAATCCTACACCAGTTTATGGGAAGACCCTTACCTGAATGTAGTTTTGATAATATTCTTGCATGGAAATATGATAATAGTGAACACTGGGACAAAGTATCAGCTATCAGAAACTGAATTCCAGAAAAACACATCAGGATTGGCCTACAAAACACCATCTCGGTTGAAGCCTTGCACACGGATGAATGAGCGCCGGCTCTGTTTGTTGTGTCGGTCTTCTCCGGGGACTTTTTAAACCGCCGACTTCAAAAAGTGGCAAAGATTTGAGAAGACCTGCCCTCATAATCACAGAGTCTATCTGCCTCGCTTCCTCTCGGTCCTCGAGATGGACACAGCTACACTCCTTGTAAACACAGGGTGCTTCAGCCTGGTACAGACTCCTTGATCTCTCTGAAAGCCACTCCAGTCGGGGGTGTCAAGAGGTAGAGCTCTGTTTCTACTTATTACAAGTCATGCTCTCCCTCTGGCAAAACAACAGGAGGGGAAACAGGGTGGAGACGCCCATGGAGGGAGAGGCTGGAGGTCTAAATGAATCCCACATGTTCCCCAAGAGGAGACTTTCCAGGCGGCCTCGGCGTGTACAACTGGTGGTGGGGGGTGGAGGGGCCGAGCAAACTCCAAAAGCACCTCGCTATACTTTCCCGCACTTTTCGCCCACACACTGCTGTGCACTGACTACACATGGATCCATTTAGCCCAGCTATGGCATCACAAGGCGCAATTTACTTTTTTGGCAAGGGCCAGAACTCCAAAAAGTCATTGCTTCTTCTTCAGAGAAACCAAAAGACTTTAAATAGACTTTGAAACAGGAACGCACTCAAAGCAGCAGTGGGAAACAAAACGAACGTAAATGTCCATCCCTTTCTATTGATCTAGAGTACAGATGACAGATTAGGACAAATTAAAGACATTTCCACCCTGCACTTCAAGGCATATTAACTTGTGTCAGATACCATGCACACTACAAAAGTATGTTCAAACAAAAACACAAGTTTGGAGCTTGGCAGAAACAGGACAAGCTAATTTTAGAAGGTACCAATTCATTTTAAAGCCCAATGTGTAATTCAGATGAGGCCAGCCAGGCTGGTAAATTGTGCTAAATACACGATTCACAATTTGGATTCTCTTTCAAACAACTGGTGTTGCAGATTAGGATGTTCATGGTTTTGTTCCTCTATGGTAAATCATGCTAATCTGCAAACACAGATCTCATACCAGCCCGGTTAAAAGCGTGTGTGGTCTTTTGCAAATGTTATCTCACTGGACCTTGGTGCCTCATCACAACCACTTACATCCCTCCACAAAAAAACAGGGAACACATTGTAATATCTGCCCTGGTGAAGAATTATACAATGCATTAATTTCAGTAAAAGCTTTTGTACTGGGATCCTCACTGAAGCATTAATACAAAAAATAAGACATTTATTTGGCCACTTTGGTGCTTGCAAGTGCAGTTTGGAAATTCTTTTAATTAGACAGAACTTAGTACCTCTCAGAGAAAGGGGACTTTACAAGTTTGCCAAACCCTGGAAGGAGCATGAATGACGCAACAGCAGAGATGATCATGAGCAGGGAATGGCCTGAAGTTTACAACCAAAGAACTTGTGGACTAGGTGACAGCAACATGTATGCTGTCTGAAAATTAAAATGCCACCAAACTGAGCTGACTGCTTGACGCAGGTTTTTGTTGGTACAGATTGATGTTTGTTTGGTGTCCAGACAGACGCCTGCTCAGGGATGCATGGTGGAGAGCCAGGGAAGTAGATCTGGCAGCATTATCTTAACCTAGTTGTCGAGTGGAGACAGGAAGGCTGGGATTGAGTGACATTAGATGACCCGGCCCTTTATTTTGTGGGCCTCCTTCACTCATCAATACGGATGAAGGCAGGAACGCTGAGGCAGTCTTGTCTGTCTGTGCGGACGCTCTGTCAGCAGCCTGCTGGTTGGGCCCTGCTGAAGGGGAAGATGGGTTGGCAGCTCCGGATTGTTTTTATGTTCAGAAAAACCTTGTCGGCATAAACTGGACCAGCAAACTACACTTTCCTCTTGAGCTGAAATATCACCATATGCCATGGTCCTTGAATGCAAATGGCTATCGAACACACAAAAAGATTGTGTGTGGAGTGAAGCTGTGGCCACACTGAGCTGTCTCTGTATTAATGAATTTGATAGAGTCCAGTTTTTTTAGTTTTGGAATTTCTTCAACATACAGTCAGAATCAGAACACGGATGACGACGGGAAAAAAAACCTCTTTCCACTGAGTAAATGGATGATGACGCCTGCGCAAGACTCACATTGTGCCAGTGCAGAAAACTCCTGTAGAGTTATTGTACTTGGTTGATTTAAGGTAGCATTCACCCAAAACATGTTCGGAGTGCTAAACCGCACTGTTGAACTGGGGCATTTACTGTTTTAATTTGGTTTTGGCTGGGTGAGAACAATGCGAAATCCCACCAGATAACTGCACTGAGATGCTTGAAAATGAGTCTTGATCCTCTTCCAGGAGAACCCATCAGTGGACCATCAGGAGTGGGAATGTGATACAGATGAACTACAGGAAATTTCCCCCCAAAAAGCATGGGTTTATTGATATAGGAGATGGATCCTTGGAAATCCTAGCATAACAGAATGAAATCAGGACAAATGCTCACATAGAGCTATTTCTTCATGTGGTCTTTACCTGGTATGAACACCAGAGAAGGCAAATTACAGCAAAGACCGTCACTGAAGTCCATCATCATAGCTGTAATTCCAGAGACTGGAACTGTGTTTGCCCTCTCACACCACTATCCCCATCATCCACAGATCCCCATTCAATTGGATTTTGTCCCTTGAACCCCAATCTGACATGATTTTTGCCATTTGGGTTTTTTAGTTTAATAGCCGGGGAGGTAACAGCAGAGTGCAAACAATATGATCAACACTGTCATTCTTATACTTACTTCTGTTTCACTAACTTTTGTGGAATGGAATAGCATAATAGAATAGAGGATTAAAACTATCTGTAATTATGCTGAGGTCCCCTAGGGGCCTTTTGAGGACCCTTGGTAGAGCCAATGAGAGCCAATGCTCTAGACTAGTGCTCTGAGGAAACACAACAGCTGGACATACCTTTTCTAGGCAGGAGACAAGGCTGACATATGGCACCTCTCTGCCACGGTCAGCAGACTGGGACAGGTTGTGTGTGCCTGCATGCATATGTTTCGGATGTATTGTGTGTTTCCTGGTTTGCTCCGAGCCATTTGGAAGTCACTCACAGCAGCGCACTCTGCCTTTTTTATTAGATCAAGAATATTGTTTGAAATATACATTTGATCTCATTACTGTCAAACAGTCAGCAGCTAAAAATATATGAGCGATGGAGTCCAGATTCAGACGTGCAAAGCTCCCATTGGAGTTGCACAGTGAATCATCCTCCTGTCTCCGTTATTTGAAAGCAGTCTTTGGTGTTTGCTGTGAGCCATTTTCAAACCATCAGCGACACAATCAGCCCAAATTTAGCTCTTTCTCTGGTTCCATTTTCTGTACAGCGATGACATATGAAAGCCACGGCATGCAAAGCAGCTACATCAAGTTCACATTTACTTGCTTATCATTCTTAGTATTTCGTATCATCTGGAAATGTGAGGACCCTGAATCATTTAGGTTTCTCAATCCAGGCAAAACTGATGGCGTTCCAGTGAAATAAATAAAAAAAAAGGGGAATTTTCTAATCTTCTAGTCCACTTCTCCTTTTTGTTAGCACAGTTTGTGAGGCATTCCTGCGGCATTAGATAGCACGCATCAGGGAGTGATCAGTACGACAGGAGAGAGGGAAGTGAATAGTCATCCTTGCACATTCTCCATCTGAGATCATTTTTAGTTAACACTGAAACTTAACTACTCCCAATTTTATGACAGGGGGATAATTTGTGATGGTATTACTTCGTCAAAATGTTTATTTATGACCACTGGTACGCCATAAACTAACCGCTAAAACAACTAACCCAATAAAAAGAAATGGGATTTGGTGGTAATATTGTGAGGGATTGTTGAATATGCGCGTTATGAGTGAATGAGGTTATTCTTCATTCTGCTGTGACTTTAAAGCAGACTTTCAGATGCTGTACGGGGATGCTGAACAATGATGGTTTGAAAGGCATCACATCACTGTTAATAAGGGATGCTGTGGTGTCACAATTGTCATGTTAATGGGAAAATATGAAAGGCACAGATGCATACATTGTCATGGGTGGAGCTCAGAATGACATGAATACAAAAAAAACAAAGCTTTAGTTCAACCAATAATGCTGGCCTCATTCTCTGTGTCAGGTCAAAGTTCCTCGCTTCATACCTCAGCCCCTACTACTTTTACCACTGGGGAGCGACACAACCCTGCACTGCAGTCGCCAGTATCCTGGGCCTCACCCTAAGGTGCTGATGGAAGAGGAATTACAGAGGAAATTACATTACTATCTAATCTGACAAAGCTAGCCACACCATGCAAACCTGCCTCTGGCTTTATCCTCACCGAACCCCCCACCCCCCCTCCAGCGTTTATCTCCACAAACCAGCAGACTGTGCTGCACAGATTTTGTGAATCGCTTAAGGGCATGTTTTGGCCTTGCAGAGTTTGCTTGTCCATCAGCAAGTAAGTCTCGTCGGCTACTTTTGGCCTGTGCAGCTCTGAGTTAAGATTATCAGAGCTTTATCCTCTATGTGACATGAAGACGAGATCGCTGCTTATCCACTTCAGCTGAGGAGCTCAAACCCTGCTATCATGCCTGATGATAGTGTGAGAGTGACGGGACATCAATAATATTCCAGCCAACGTTTCAGATGGGTTGGGCATCTTACAGAGGAATACCGATGAGCTCAAGAGTTCAAATATGTCACTCTCACGGGAATCTGCTGTATTTTTGGGCTTGGAACCAATTCCGCCTCCTTAAGATGAATCTTACTTTCATGCAAGAGCTCAGATGATGTGTGAGCACACCACAATATCAATCCTGTATATTGTCAGTGGCTGTACATCAGTATCACATCACACAGTGAAGCCCTGCTACTCTGTGTCTAGAATGATTTAGCAGAGGGTTGTTCATGAGCGTGATACCGAACGGGGCAGTGTAAGGCATTTAAAGAGCATGTGAATGCTTAATTTGAGTGCTCAGTTCCTCCTTTTGAGATGTGAACTGTCATCATGACAGCTGAAACCTTGTGGTATGTCCTCAGTAAGGCATTTAAATAAACAAAATAAATCCAAATCAGTCACAATGTTGTCCGAGCAATATTTAAACTCAAAACAGGCAGCCAAGATGGTCTCACTCCCACGCCAAGCATAAACAAGACAAGTAAAACCAACAATTCATTTAACTACAATTAAACACAGAGAGCTCGGCAGGCCCTAACATCACATAGGAGAGAGGCGAGCGGGCTCTAATGGACACTAATACTGAGCGGTGAAGCATTAATGATTACGAGCTTGTTTACCGAGCCCCTTGACAAAAAGACGACAGCAGCTCAGCCTAAGCAATCATGTGCCGGATGCGGATTAGGATCAATGAACAAACATTCACTCACGCTTTTAGACCTTCAATTAATATGACATAGAGCACCACAACGGTTTAAAGCACCAGAGTCAGGAGGAGAGAGGTGAGCACTTAGGGAGGGCTGTAATCTCAGCGGTAACACAGGGATAACCAACTGTGCGAGTCAGGCCTCCAGCCCTTTTGATTATCACAGAGGAGGTTACATACAATATTCATAGGGGAAAAGTATGAGTCAGCTGACTCATGTGGTGCTGTGGGTTCAAATCTGAGTCCTTATCTTGGTTGAATTTTATCCTGTCATCCTCGTTCTTTCCCCATCTTTCTGCAACTAGCCCTCTGTCAATCTCCAAACTAACAAAATCAGAAATGGCTTTTAATAAAATCTTTTGAGCACGATGCAAAAAAGCAAAACAATGGATTCCAGTTCAGCGCATCTATGGTGAAATGGAGGAAACAGATGTGGAAGCTGAAGATTAGATTCCTGTCAGTCCTGTTCTCATGCTTCCCAGCCTGGAGATATGCTGCCTCTAAATGCCACCACTGACAACCTCTTGCAATTTACCCTCACACTGCAAAAACTGCTGAACACACTTTCCATACATCTACCCATGCATGCTCCTGGCTATTACAACAAATAACAATAGCCAGCCTGGCTTTTTTCTTTCTTTTTTTTTCTGCAGCAGGTAAAATGTTCCACATTTGGCATACAGTCAAAAGGCAGTGATTGAGCCACTCTGAAGATTACCTGCACACAGCCTCTACATCCACAACCAGACACAGTGATACCTCTAAGCTTAAATGGAATCTCATTATGGACACAGATGTGGTGGGATAATATTATCATGGCTCTTACCATGACTAAAGGCTTAATTTGTCATCAGTTTTTGTAGTGACGAGTTGTGGTCATACTGTGCAGATATAAATAATTCTCTACTAATGTGTTCTAATTCTATCTCTGAGGGAAACACAAACTGTCAGGCGTCAGTAAGCCAGAATAGCGGTGTGTGTGTGTGTGTGTGTGTGTGTGTGTGTGTGTGTGTGTGTGCCAGCACTCGCCCTAAGTATCCCCCTCCATTGCCCATATGACACTAAGTGGCCTGCTGGCAACAGTAAGGCCTTTAACACACTGTGGCCGAGACATAAAAACAACCTCTTTGTCCCTTGCTCTCATTTCTTTACCTGGGAGCTCTCTGCTGTACATGAATATGAATCAGGGACAGTTGCTTGCCTTTGACCCTTGCACTGCTTTTCCGTTTGGTTGCAAGTAATGCTGGCGATCCGAGAATTTAGAGGTATTTCTACTGTTGCAATTTTTTGCATCGCCCTGAGGCTAAAAGTGGCAGGTAAATGCACACCATGGTAGTGGAGTACGTAATGAAAATGCATAGCTTAGCTTGCAAACACAAAGCATGTCTGGCTTCACCATAATGGACTATGTGGATCAGAATGGGGCACCATGGCCTAGTTTGGACATGTAACGCTCCCCGGGGGGTTCTATTATACGTGGCTCAATCCTCTGGGCCTTTTTGCTGGGAAATGAAGGAGTAACAGAGTAAAGTCTTAATCCTCGCCCTCTAACAATCTGCTGGGGGATGAACCCTGAAATGTGGATTGACAGAGACCCCCAGCACCCCCCTCGAGAAAGACAGAAACACAAATGGGCAGCCAAAATTCTGAACTCAGCTGTTTTATTCTGCTACATCATGACCCATTCATACTACATCAGGACTTGTAAATCAGACCATTTGGTTATGCAAAGCCCTGGACTGTAGCCCAAGGAGCGTAAGTACAGAAACTACAATCCAAACTGCCAAGGCAAACCACCGCCATATGTTTCTTTCAATCTTCACCACTGATCAGAGAGCGCAAAACCACTCTGTGTAAAAGCAACTTCTGTATTTTCCCATATTAGCCCAGGAGGGACAAAGTCTTATACATCCATTGAAAGAACAGATAACGCATCATGCTTTTGCTAAATCAGGATGACACACTAGTACAAAAAAAGCATAAGACGAAGAATTGTGCAGTTTTTTCATTGTTATGTAAGTGTATTGAGGGAATGTGATGTAAGCAGGCATTACTGTGAAAAGATATTCATTAGGCACATATTAAATGGAAAACATATTTGGGCCAAGTGCTAAAAAAAAAAAAAGCTCATCACGTTAGTTGTTAATATGTCACTGATCATTTGTTCAGGCGGCATTTCCCTGTGGGCCGCTGTAACACATGGGTTTTTATCATGGCTTTTCATAGTCCACTGTAAAAAACCACACTGGGTGCAAAGAAAAATCATCTCTAACACATTTATTCCTCAATGTATGAAATGAATCAGCAGATACAGAGTAGCAGAAAGGCTGGATGGGTCTATCTTAGCCTGCAAAGTGAAGTCCAGGGACTACCAAAGGTCCTTAAATTAACTATAATTCCACACAGAATCTATTCATCTATAAGAAAATGTATAATGATGATTATTCAGATCAGAGGTGTAACCGCCTCCATGCTTATCTCCCTACCTAACAGTATTAACCTACATTAAAGGAATATGTATCAGCAGTAATTTCCTCATTCCTCACATGGGGGTGCCTGGGACAAAACCTTTTACCAAATGGGTAAGTATGTATATGTGCGCTGCTGTGATGAACACTGTCTCCCTTTGAGGGTACTTGATGTGAAAAAAGTCCTTGGCCTGGATGCTCTTGATGCTTGTTGATAGGCGAATATGTAACCACCTTCAACACAGCAAGTGTAGACGAACCCGTGTCAACAGCCTGTCCTCTGCTTGTCATGGCAATGAATACCATTTTAACTCTATCAATATATGTATGTAGCACTTCTTCAATCCAAAGTGGATGGAAGGGTCTTATCCTTAGCTGGCCTGGGTCATGGGTTCCAGACACTTTTTTCACATGAACAATCCACACAGACCATCTTGTATAATTTTACACAAAGCCCACATGAGGGGATTTTTGCTGAGGCATATGGCTTGGTTTAGTATTATATAACTGTCTATACTCTATGAATAGGACGATAATGGTGGATGGAGTGAAACGTACAATCAGAATAGTTATTATTGTGCTGACTTCAGGGGAGTGAAACAACAGATCCATTAGCCTATTTCTCATTTAACTGGGGACCCCTTAAGGGTCTCTGGGGGACTCCACTTTGAAAGCCCCAGGCCCTGGCGATTTGTAATGCTCTTTGATAGGCTTGTGACAATGCAATCATGCAGCGAATGCAGCTGGGGGGAAAAAACAACAATAGCCTGCAGGGACAATGTAACCATTTTAGTTGTATCAACAACTGCCTGGAGCGTTTCTTCAATTGAAAGTGAATGGCTGCGGCCTGTGAGCTGTCGGGACTCCTGCATGATCCCGACGCTGTTAAACTTGAATGGCTCTGGGGAAGTTTGCCTTGCAGATCCTGTAGTAGGGGAAGGTCCGTGTGGGGCAGCATACGGCTAGATCTTGCAAAACGACTTCAAATCACTGCGAGGCGCCTGGATGCTCCGTTAAGGTAACTGTGCTTCTATAAAATCACTTATTCAACCTAAGTGACTCACATCCACCCATGCAAACTTCAAGATGCATTTGAATGTAGGCTTAGCGAGAGGGGTATATGAAAAAATCCCACACGACCGCACACAAGAGCAATAATAAAAAACAACAACAACAGAAACTTACGTGAAAACGAAGAATAAAGTGGTCGATCCCACAAGAAGTGTGGCAGCTGTGGATACCGGGATGTATTTGGTGGGTTTAAATCTCTTTCCAGCGCTGTTGGGCATTCTGTAATTTCCACATTCCTCAATTATTTATCCCAGTTGCAGACGCATATGTAAAAAGATCCAGTGTGCAATGTACATATATGTATGTGAGCAGCTATTACAGGTTCAGCCAATCCGTCTTTGCTACCGTTGAAGCCGCATAGATCCAAAGATAGAGGGGCAGAAATACATAGAGCTCTCTGAAAGCCTGGAAATCCCACCCTTACAATCCAGCCCACTGGTGAGGTCACTGAACCGCTTGAAAAGGTGGAGCCTCTCTGCAAACCCAAGTGTCTAAATAAGAAATACCCGGTGGGACTGCGCTCATGCGGTGCCACTCTTACTATGCACCTAAATAACAGCGGCTCCCTAAAAAAAAAAAAAAAAAAAAAGCACCCAACAGACTTTTCCTATGACTTCTCGCAAATGTCTACTGACTTAAATCATCGCGATGTTGTCAAAATGGCTCTCAAAGTTTAGATGATCATTTTCTTTGGGTTGCTCTAACGCCTCGAAACGCCCGTCCTCTGGCGTGGAGAACTGGATATGTCAACATGTACTAAAAAAAAACCTCTCAGTTTAATGTGGCCATGGTAACACCTTGTTCAGCTTGGTTTAAGATGTTTAACAAATAATGAACATTCACTCTTAAATTCGGCGTACATTTAGTAAGTCAGCCTTGTATTATTTAAATAAAACGGAACTGTTTGAGTAACATTGCCCATTCCCCTCCCAGTTATATTTCACTGAGACATAACGGTTCGTAGTAGCGCTCAAGGTAGCTAAACCACTTCTTAAAGTTTAGATTAAATTAAGTATAAGCGCTGTTTGGTGTGTCTTTATGAGCCGGATTAAACAGCACATTATACTGACTGGGAATAATCGTTAATTAATAGTTTTTCGACGAGCATATTCGTGGAGGTGACCAAGACCATACTAAATTATCAAGTTTTTCAAGGAAATTTGGTAACGCCGCCTCCAAATACCACAGAACTGGACACTGTCGGGGCTCTCTGGATGCTGTTGTGTGGCTCGTGGGTTTAGAGCGCCATCCAATGGCACAATTGGAAATTTATGCGATTGGTAACTATTTTGGCCTGTACGGGTTTCCGTAAAGACTTAAACCAAGCACCAACCTACCGTTAGTTGGGCTGACAAGGTTTCGAGACTGCTGCCTATTTTTCCTGTTTGCCGGGTGTATATTTAGCTTCCGATTAAAGAGTCACCAGTCAGTATATAGTCTTGCCCAGGAATGATTCACGGCCTGTAGACGCTGTGGGATTATCGGGTAAACGCTGCTTAGCGGCGGCGTCGTGCGTCACTCTTCGCCAGCACAGTTGAAGAGTTAACCTCTAGCTAGCTAGTTATAGAGTTGGCTAACTGGCTAGCATTTGTTTCTTGGCTGAGCGAGTCCCAGCATGTCGTACCGGAGGACTCTGAAACTTGTGTGCGGGTTCGCTGGAAGCTCCGCCGTTCTAGTTTTAGCGGCCGCGGCTGCCGAGTCCCGCGGATATTTCGGCGAGCAGCGTGGAGAGCAGGGCAGTCGGTGGTCCAGATTGACCGTGCTTCAGGCTGCGCAGCCCGCATGGACACCGGCCAGTCACACGCCGGTGGCGTCTGGGCACGGCTGGGACTTCAACTGGGATAAGTACGTGCCCCCACCGGCGTCTTGTCCGGATGCATTCCGTTGTTTTTTCTGGTGTGATGTCGCTTTGCTTACGGGCAAGGGTACAACCCGAGCTAAGTTAAAGGACTGGTGAAGCGATATGAGCCCATTGGAAGTCTCCAAGGTGTCATACCAGCTGCTACTTGTTAAAATATATGCCCTTAACTTTAATTGTGTTAACCTAGATTTCTTTGCACTGAGTTAGTTAACCATGTGAGGTAAAGCCACTATAATCTCATCACCTCTTCTTACATGCTGTGTTCAGGAGAGACCCGTCCACATTGACTAATGGGAAGAAGAAAGAGAGTGCAGCTGAAGACCCCAGCTCAGAGCAGGACAACGGCAAACCTAAAGCGACACGCAACATCCTCCTCATCAGACACTCCCAGTACAACCTGAGTGGGAACGACGACAAGGAGAGGATCCTCACACCATTAGGTTCAGTTACTAAGATAATCCATCCGTTACATCACCTGTCATGTTGAGCCTCCGGAGTATTTGAGGAATAGAGAATTACAAATCCACATTTCATACCTGAGATTAGCCCCGGTGTATGTCAGCTTTGTTACAAATGCTGGTAGATTGGTGGCACTGGTGGCATTGTATTGAGATAAGTGGTACTTTGTGGATCGCATGGATGCCAAATTAACCAGTGAGCCTCGACAATGGAAAAACTGTCCTTCATTGCTACTCTGTGAAGTTTGTAAGTCATGCAGCATTAAAAGTCTGTGACTTTTGCTTCCATGCACAGAGAGAAAGGGCGTGCATCTCTTCAGGGACAAGCCAGGTCTAAGCATAGTGTTGTAGTGTCTGAGCAGTTCGGGAATGTCTGCTGGTTTGACAGCTGACAGTTTGGTCATGAGTTTGTTTCAGGACTTGTGTTAAATGGTATTAAATGGACCCTGTGTGCGCTGTACTAACCATCCTATTCCTCGTCCCAGGTCGTGAGCAGGCAGAGTTGACAGGCCAGCGACTGGCACTGCTGGGACTCAAGTATGATGTTCTGATCCACTCCTCTATGGCCCGGGCCACAGAGACGGCAAACATCATCAGCAAACACCTCCCAGGTCAGCGAATAAACACATGCTGCATTTAAATAAGCCCCATAACATGAATCAAATCATATCCAGTGGAAAAAAAGGTGGTCTTGAGAAGCATGTATAGGATAGCCGAACATCACGTTGACATAAAAATGATTTTTTTTGGTGCATGTTGTATTGGTCCAGGAGTGGAGCTGGTTAGCTGTGACCTGCTGAGAGAAGGTGCACCTATTGAGCCGGTTCCACCCGTCACGCACTGGAAACCTGATGCTGTGGTGAGAGAAACTACGTCCACTCTACATCTAGAGCGGGCCGTGGGTCTGATTCCCTGGATTTGCATTTCCTTGTAGTCGCTGAGTTAACTTTCTGCTGTCTGTGCAGTGTCTGCGCAAATGTCTGGTCAAGTGCTCGTTCAGGTCCGTGCCTGAAGGCATCAATCCACAGACAGCCAATACATCAGTGCACTGCAACAGGAATGGACCATACAAAGAGCTCATTTCCAAAATGATAAATTCCAGAGAACTCAGACAACTGATACACAAACAGCTGTCAACATGTAATAACTTGTCAAACCGTAACAATAATATCCCTGACCCAGTCGGAAAATTGCTCTGGCATACAGGTACAGAAACTCAAAATTCATCCAACAGAAAATTCAAGGAAAAGGGCACAACATGCTATCTCAAAATGACAAAATGGAGGAGAAGAGGATCTTGTGTGTAACGTCAAATCAGTGCAAACCGCAAGTTGTACTAATGGGTGAAAGCCGTTATCAGTATGTGGGGAGAATAAAGTTTCTCTCCTGAATGTCTCGTTACAGTTTAACCAGCAATATACAGATAAAAAAACAAAACAAAACCACAAGTAGATCAAGCCTGAAGAACCTCTTATCCCTCGCTGCTGGTTCTTCCTGCAGTGGAAAAGGAAACTAAAGTTAGAGTCTGAACTTTACAGGTTCTGGCAAGTCCCAGGTTAAGGAAAGTTCCAGGTTCACCCTGGACCAATCAGAAAGGGCCATTTATCATCCCTCGACCGGATGGGAGCAGCTGAAACTCATCAAACAGAGGGTGCTTAGTACAGGTTAGAGTGGTTGGTGAGATTAGAGCCATTTCATTTTTTATTTTTTTTTTAACCGCTAGAGGGACATTATACATACACCTACATTTTGACAAGTTATTACATTACCTAATAATTACTGCCTCCACCAAGTATGTGAAACCTCTGGCAGGGGGTCCCCTGGCCGTCCATCTGTCCATCCATCAGTCTGTTAGTGAGGAAGTGATAAACTCTCTCAAAGGGTTGTGGCAGTAGGTAGGGCTTAGCACAAACAGCGATGTAGTTTCCTAATACACCCATATCACATCACAAAATGTGGTGAGGTCATGGGCTAAAGCAGGAACAACTTTCCCTTCTGATTGGCCAAAAGGGGTGTGTCTAATTGCAGCAGAATTGCCTAAAGGGGGTGTGGTTTAGTAAACAAGGCTTTCATGTTCAGCTGTGACCTGAGGTCTGTGCTCTACTGAACGTCTTGTTATATTATCAGTTGCTGCAGAGATCCTGTTGATAAAATTATTACCATTTTATCAACAAAGGACTTAGGTTATTTACTAAAAAAAAAAGGTCATTTTGTTAATTACAGATGGAAAGTTCTCAAGTGGTTGATCTGTGATTTTGGAATGAAGCTCTTCATACATTCCCTGCAACATAAAGCAGTGTCATGTATTGAGTCTGTGCTGACAAGGGGTGCAAGCAGAACCCCCTCATTTGACATAGTGGCTTTCAACCTCTTTACCATCCTCCAGCAGTACCACGAAGACGGAGCCCGCATCGAGGCCGCCTTCCGCCGATACATCCACCGGGCCAGCCCCAAGCAGAAGGAGGACAGCTACGAGATCATCGTCTGTCATGCCAATGTCATCCGTTATTTTGTCTGCAGGTTTGTGTCGTTGGCAGGCGTGGTGGTGGCCTCCCCACGGGGCCGAGGCCAGAGTCTCGGCCTCGCCACGCCGTTCAGTTATTGGCTTTTTTGTTGCGCTAAATGTTCTCAATATCCAACACAGCTATAATTGTTTCTCATAAGAGTTTCTGAGTCAGATATGTGCTTGCTCGTGTTGTCGAGTGCCCCCCCACAGTTTTTTTTTTGTTTGTTTTTGCAATCATTTAAAGAAAATGCTCATTCAGTGCGAAGTTTGAAACCTGCTGCATACAGCCTAGCTCTTTTCTCGGCTATATGAAGTGGAGAGTCACTGCTTGTATGTGTGGCTAAAAGGGCCATGTACATCTGAGCACTGTTTTGTCCCGGCTTTGAGTTTGTCTAAGAGATTTTTGCAAGCGTTTTTTAATACTATACTGTAATACCATGAGCTATACCTATATTGCATTCAAGTAGTTTTGTAGAGGTTAGTCTCCTCTAGATGGCTCCTCTAGATACAGCTTTATTCTCAAAACTCCTTTAGGATTTGCAAGGTTTAGATTGTTTACAGCTCTTTGATTAATGGGGTTTGAAAAAAATATACCATCAGTGTTTTATTCTTGGTGAAGTGCCCCTTTAAATATGTGGTGGCTCCAGCCCACCCAAGAGCCCATTCTCAGATGGTCTAACTGTTTTTTTCGTTTAACTGTCTCAGGGCTCTGCAGTTTCCTGCAGAGGGCTGGCTACGCATGGGCTTGAACAACGGCAGCATCACGTGGCTCACCATCCGGCCCAGTGGCAGGGTGGCCCTCAGGACTCTGGGAGACTCAGGATTCATGCCTCCGGACAAAATAACACGGACCTAACAGCCCAACACCCAAGAGGTTTACAGACTTCTCCGATACCCAATTGGTCAGTCGCAGGGTCAAAGCGTTCGGTTTTCTCCTTAAGTGTCTTGAAAATAACTTTTGGTCTTTGGTATTTTATTTTTGTAATTTAACTACCATCATGATCAAGTTTTTGCGATGTTGTTGTGAACACTCCCGTGCCATAGTTTGCCAGCTAGTGTAAAGGGAGTAAACTGCAGGGGTGGCAGATATCAGAGGGAAGTGATACCTTAAGTGATGACAGCTGAATAGAGGCTCCTCCTGAATGTATTTTAAAGATTTCTACACAACTGACTGATTTTTAAACCAAAAAAAAAACAATTTCATTTGTATAGCCGTTGTGTATGCATGTCATGCTCAATCTTTTCATGTGTACTGCAGTGCCCTGTGAGGGTTGTGTTGTGTGCTCTTATGCAATAAAAGGAAATTACAAATGCCTTTGTTTTTGTTACTTACTTTTTTCCTCATAACAGAAGCAAAAGTCTTTTGTACAGTTTAGTAAAAAAGTACAGAAAAACAACTGGACACACTAGCAGCAAGGTAGGAGTGACGTTTTATTGATTAGTTGAAAGCAAATGAGATCTAGACATACAGAAAAAGGAGATTATTCACCATGAAAGTTTATTTATTTTTTCTTATAAAGCACAGAATGCCAAAAGCACAATAAGCATGTTTTAAGTATTTAGGTGCATTTTTGCAAAGTTCCACATTCATAAACATTCAGAGACCAGAATGAGATCTGTTGTCACTTGAGAGCACAAGGTTGACAATACAATCCTTTCAATGAAGTAGTTTGTGCTCTCCAATAAAGGTATAGTTCACGGAAATTTACATTCAGAAAACATGTTTCTCTCACACTAACTGGAGTGGCAATCTGAGCGTTAAAAATGACTGGCTTGAATGTTTCTTGAGACTCAACTGATAACCCCTTATACAGCAGTGAATGTGCCTCTAAACACGGTCACCTCCCAATAATTTGGCTACAGCAGGTTTTTGCACGTTCACATTCAACCATTAGACATTACTAAACTTGCTTTTGCAGCGCTGCAAGAACCTGTTATGTACAGTTTAATTTCAGCCAATTTGGACCAACAAAGATAAGAGATCTAAGAAGTCTAGGTTTGAGCTTTAAGATGGTCTCAGACTGGCAATTTCGATAAGGTTTAGTCAGACAAGACAAGGCTTGAATTTTTTTTTTTTTTTTTCAGTCGTGTTACCTGTCGGCGTGTTTTGTAATTCAGGCTCACAGTGAAATGTTTGTGATTCAAAGACATTTCAGATAATAAAATAATTGCACAGTCTAAGGCTGCCTTTATTAGCAGAAAGAAAAAAAAAAAATCAAGACATGTCCAGAAACCACTGAAAAATGACTGATGGAAAATGTACACACATTTATTAAACAAAACAAAAACATGGAAGATCTCAGTGTTATCATTGTTTTCCCATGTTTGCAGTCGTGTTTCACCGCTGCGGCCAGCGAGGTTGCCGTTTCAGGATCTTCCTTGATCAAGCTGGAGAGAATGTGGCAAAACTGACTTAAGACTGGTCCATCACTTCAGAAAATTAAGGCAATTCCTGAACTGAGGAAAACATAGGAACTGGCAGTTGGTTTTAACACCATTAATAAAAACATTGAATTTTTGTGCTACTGACCGACATACAAAAAATAATTCATTAAAATATTGACATTTTACTTTTTTTTTCTTTTTCTTAAAAACATCTATTTAAGTGACAGAACCCTGTTGAGGATTCAACACTAAGATTTTAGTGAAGAACTAACTTCGGGGAGTGCGGCTTGTATTAATGATTATTCAAAAAAGTTGACTCAGGCTATGATACAGGTGCTTCACACTTGCCACAAACAACATTACCATCAATTCAACATGGTCCACACCCATACAGTACATACATTGTCAAGGAACCCGGTTTCTGTCTTTTTTTTTTTTTTCTCTTTTCCCATTTTTAAAGTCTTGAGCGTACATCACAACCCAACGTGATGAGAATTCCTGTATGCAATATATAGGAGTAGTACCATACATCATT
Organism: Myripristis jacobus; assembly: GCA_900302555.1. Lineage (NCBI taxonomy): Eukaryota > Metazoa > Chordata > Actinopteri > Holocentriformes > Holocentridae > Myripristis > Myripristis jacobus. The sequence goes on from OMLB01013063.1 coordinate 25,941, forward strand.
AATACAAATCTTCCAGATGCTTGTGCATATTTTTGTTAGGTAATATGGTTCTGAGCTCTGGTGCAGCCGCCTTGGTGGGGCTGGATCTGTACTGGCGTGGGGGATGCGAAGGGGGGAAAGGGGTGTTGGCTGTTAAAGCGGCGGCTCGCTGAAGTGCTTGAGGCGGATGCGCTGGATGTAGCTAGCGTGGGCGGGGCTGTAACGGCTGGGGCTGAAG
>OMLB01013071.1:19065-45586 GCA_900302555.1 Myripristis jacobus
TAGGCTTGGCTGGCGCTGGGGGGAACGGAGGTGGGAGCTCCACAGGGGTTTTCAGCAAGGAGAACAGTGAACCCTGCACCTGCTATGTGAACCGGGCATCCGTCAAGCAGTTTGGAGGGGAGCTGGGCGGTGCAGGAGGGGGAGGGGGATCCATGGATGGTCTAAATGGGCTGAGGGATGGCCGAGAGGGGAGCTCTGGGAACCTGTCCCGGGGGAAGCAGGTAGCAGGGGGTCCCGCTCTGACTCAGGCACTGCTGGGACAGGCCTGCCCAGGGTTTGAGGAGGCTGTGGACGGGGTACGCTTCATTGCCAACCACATGAAGAGCGAGGATGATGATCAGAGTGTGAGTATTACACTGTCCTGATGTGCATGATATCAGTTCCATGTTATTCTGTAACAAGACAGTATATAGTGTTGCTGATATGTATAATATCATACCATAAATATTCTGTGTATCCAAGATCCCATGAAATTGGTATCTTACTTGCTTGATTTTATTTATTTTCTTTCATAAAAGGATGTTGCAGCAGGACATAATGTGAGGAAAGTGTAAACCAATAGGATATCAGTTTTATTTGATTTGATGGCTGGAGGAGTGGGGTAGTGATTGGCATTTTTGTTTATACCTACTAGTGTAGCATAAGGTCACCATTTAAGACTTTAACAATCAAGCAAAGCTCAGTGAAACCATGAAGCTCCATAATCATAAGGAGCATGGATCTGTACTTTGAATGCCATAGCTTACCGCATTATAGTGAAGATATTCATATCTCTATAGAGCAGTGCAGTTTAGCTACCATTTGAAACGCATGTGGGACTGTGCCAGAGCATAAGCAGAGCAGACAGATCTGGCAACGCAATCACAGCCCTCTGAATATTCAACACAGACATGTAATTATAGCTGCTGTGTGACGTGAGCATAGAGAAGGAGTATAGCCGGGTTCCCCTGGGGCTGGGATAGAGGAGCAGAGACAGTAGGATGAGTAAGGGACGGCATTTTATCTCCTCTCCTCAAGGCAGCGTAGGAGAACAGGCTCCTCTCGTCAAATGAAAGACCCTGACATAGGGAATTAACAATCCTCTGTAATTCTGTCCATCATCTCCATAGTTACCATCCCGTCGCCATGCCGACCACTTTTAAGGCCTCCCTCTCCTGGCACAGTGGCTCATCGGCCCTCCCCCTTCTCCTGCTCCCCTTCCATCGCTCCTCCCTAAGTCATCATCAGAGGGGTTACAGTGTCGGCCCACCCTGCGTTTCTCTGCCCTCCTCTCACTCTCTCATCTCTCATGTCCTTCTCCTCCTCCTTGACTTGTGTCGGACCTCATCAGAGCTGTGTGCCAGAGCGAGTCTCAGTTCACATTAACCCTTAACCTCCATTAACTCTCTGCATTAGTGAAAGAGGAGAGGGAGCTAGATAGAGAAGGAGAGAGACTCTGCTCACCCTTGTCTTTCTTTTTACCCCGTCCTAAACCCGCCTCCTCTCTCCCTCCCAATCCACAGGTGAGCGAAGACTGGAAGTACGTTGCCATGGTGATCGACCGCCTGTTCCTGTGGATCTTTGTGTTTGTGTGCGTTTTTGGAACAGTGGGAATGTTCCTGCAGCCGCTCTTCCAAAATTACACAGCCAAGACCATCACCAGCACACCAGGCTGACCGTCCCTGGGCCCCGAACACGCTGACGGACAGCTCCCCCACCCAATCAGCACAGCGGGACAGGGCCAGAAGGGGGTGGGGGGATCTGGGTTTTATTGTGTCTGTGGAACTGGACCTGAAACTGGAACTGAACAGCCACCACACCCATTACCTTTATAGTAATGTTTTTGCAAAGAACAACTGTTTTTCTTGTATGGGGAAAAAGGAAAACACCATCATATTATTAACTGCAGTTTTTTCAAGACGGTCAATGGACTGACCTCCCCTTTCTGGTGGAAAGGTCCCGCCCTTCTCTCCTCATAAGCCAATCAGGGAGAGGAAGCACTGGTCTACTCCCTGTAGAACATTGTGCCAGCCAATCTGCGCTATCCGCCTCAAGCAGACTGTTCAATTAACATGACAAGTCCCGCCTTCAACACCTACAGACATTATTTATCAGAATTTTGACTGATGTCAGTGGGAGCTAATCAGAAAGGGAAGGGAAGTTCATATCAAGGTTCTTATGCTCTTTTGTTTTTATTTTTCTGAAATCCACTACTTCAATGAACTGATTCAGTATATTTTATCATAGCATAGCAGCTTACCACAATATAGCATTGAGTATATATTATTAAGATTTCTCTATGTGTTAGCTCATGCAGGGGTTTGTCGCTGGTAGAGAGACTATGATGTGTTGTTTGATTCTTATAGATTAAACAAGAATGTGATATGAACTGTACTACACAGCCTGTGACGCGCACACTAACACGATATGTGTACAAGCATCAGATTGTGAAAGAATGACTTAAAAATACAGGAACGGTAGCTATGTGAAAGGAGGAGCAAAGGTAAGAGATGCATTATTAGAAGACAGTCAAAAGGGTATGGTTATAGATTTTGCATGAACAGTTTTTTGTCAAGGCAGTTCTGCACAGCAGGTACAGTATGGTAGCAACCTGCTGTGCCAGACTGCACAGTTGCAGTGAGACGAGTCTAGCTCCTGGGAATCTGAGGAGTCTGAGCCAGGAGAGTGGATGGGACTTTTCGTGTGACGGACAGTAGAAACTTGAACATGATTTTCCCCGGGATGTATTTGCAACAAGACGGGACAAAGATCAGTAGTGGAAACAGTAGCGTGTGGATCAGACACTGGTAGAAGGACGGGAATTTTCTCATGAAAATTAAGCTATTGTGTGTATTAATATGTAATTACACAAATGTTCATTTTCTGTCATTGCTGTGATTTCCGTATCAGAGTAAGACAGTGTCTCACTTGTTCCTCCTCTCCTTTCCTCACCTCTCCCCTCCTCTCCTCTCCTCACCTCTCCTCTCTTGGAGTGTTTTGCTGTGTGACTCAACCTTGTATGTAACAGTGGGTAATGCCACATTGTAATGAGCATATGCGCACACAAAGTCTACAGCTATTACTGCAATGGGATCTGTTCATTTATGTAATGGTCAGAGCATATGTATACATGAATGTGTGTATGCTTGTGTGTGTGTGTGTGTGTGTCTGCGCACATATGTGTATGAGAGTGTGCGTGTGTATGTGTGTGTGTGTGTGTGTGTGTGCATAAGTGCGTGGCCCATACCCCAATGCATTATCACATCTGTCAGATGCAATGTTCAGGAGAGCGTATATCCTCAGTGTCTCCCCCACCCCCTCTTTGTTCATCCCTTACAACCTCTCTGTTAATTCTCGCCCCTTCATCTGCCCTCCCATGGACAAATGCAGTTTTATTCCAATTTATTGCAGTTACAATAATGGAAACCTACACTCCCTAAACAGTTACTCTTTAAGGCAGTCTTCCTTTTCATCTTGGAGTGGCTGGTTTGTCATATTTTCTCCATCCTCCCGGCCCCCTAGCAACTCAACAAGACGCAGAAGGCCTTTAGAGGCACACGATGAGTGGAAATTAAATTGAAATTTCAAATAGAACACTGAAAATAGAAAAGACATGACAGTAGGACCAACACTGACTCAGTCATCAAATCAGAGAACAATGTACAGTGAAACCATGAGCGGCAAAGCAGATGAAGGATAGGGCGACACTTAATGCAATAAATAGCACAGATCTATTTGATGCAATAGTGAAATTTCAGCTGGGGAGCAGCATAAAGGAAAGACTGACAGCAGATGGAGCAAGCACAATCCAGACAGTGAGAGGGAATACAGTGTACAGTAGAAGTGGCAATAGACAGAGACAAAGGATTGCTGGTGTTGTTACCGCGTAGGAAAGCCACTGTAAATCTCTGAAAAAAAAATGCTGTCTAATCCTTAGTCACTGTCACTCGATATGAGAATCCCTGGCTCTTCGCGGTGGTGTGGTCCAGCCTGCAGCTCAGCACAGCCCTGGACTGGGAGATGTCTCTCTCTCTCTCACACACACTCTCTCCTTCTCTTCCTCTGGAGGACGGAATTACCCAGGGGATCCCCAACAGATCCCTAACAAGTGTGAAAAGCTTATCAGAGACCTGTGAAAACTGAAGGCTGCGCAACTCCACACAAAGTGCTGTCCTTCTCTCTCTCTCTCTCCCTCTCTCCCTCTCCCTCTCTCTCTCTCTCTCTCTCAGCCTCCCTTCCTCGGTCTTTTTCTCCGCATTTCACCCTCCCATCTTTCACTTTCCCCTCCTGACTCTCAGATCTGCTCCTGTGCACACCTTAACCAGTCAAATAAAGGTTGTAGGTTCAGATTAATCCAAAACCGGTGTCTGGTATGTTGTCTCTCTCTCTCACACACACACACACACACACCTACCATGCCATGTGCAATGGTTGGCTTATTACCCAAACTTCCCATTAATCTTACACCACAGGATAGAAAGAAAGAAAGAAACATTTCCTGGCTTTCTAATGTTAATGCTGCTTAACTTCCTTTATATACAAACAGAAACGCTCACACCTACACACACACACACACACACTGTGCTTTTTTCCCTCTAGGAAGCGGGGCTTTTAAACAATCACTGCTGAAGGGCCCAACCAAGGTCACGTCTAGTTCCCACTATTCTTCTGTAAAGACAGTAAAGTAGAAACTGGCACCAAAGCTGGAACCACTGTGACCTTTTTGACACGGAAGGACAGTATAAAGAACTGAATTCCATTGCAGAGGCAGTTGCCGTTTACAACAGCCCTTTTAACAACAAACATGTGACTGCATATCATATCTACTGTGCATTTCAGAAAATAACGTAATATAATATATAATAATAATAATCTAATATAATAATAACATTGCCACTTGATCACAGATGAGTGATCAGCCTCTGCCCGATACATCTACTGCTGAGTCGTGTGCACAGCTGATGACAGGTAATACAACACTGAGTCAATACAATCAAATTCGACCAAGCACCACTTGCTGCCACCTGGTGGTCATTATGAGCCCCCCCCCTTTTCTGCTGTAATCAAGCACAAGCAACAAATTATTGTTTGAGGAAAAGTTGTGTTTATTCCATCCAGGAGGGAAAATCTTTTGCATGAGTGAACAAAAAAAGGTTCAAAAAATGAAAGAAAAGAAAGAGAGACGCATATTCACATATTCAGCAGTGACAGTTATTGGTATTGACTTAGACTCCCCGAATTTTCACTCTGATAAGTACAACTTGTGATGGATTGATAGGACATTGCACACAAATACACACACACACACACACACACACACACACGCACACACACATACACACAATCACAAAACACGTACTACACAAGTGACTAACAGATGTATGTGTGAGCGAGTGTATTTGTGTGCATAAAGTCCATCACACACAGAATGTCCAATGCAGGGCTCAAGATGCATCTTCAGCCTTCTCTCTCTCTGGTCTCAGCCATTTCCTCCCTGGACTGTGTGCATTGTGGTGTGTGTGTGTGTGTGTGTGTGTGTGTGTGAGTGAGTGAGTGTGTGTATGTGAGTGAGTGAGTGAGTATGTGTGTGCGTGTCTTTGTGCTGGGTATATGTTCACTTCTTTTTCTCTTGCTTTTCATTGTACTCCAGGAAGAAGTCGTTACAGGCCACAGTTAGAGCCCCGACCAGGATGATGAACTCGGTGAAGTCCACCTCCCCGTCGTTGTTGGAATCCAGGTCTCCCATGACCTTATCTACTGCTTCCTTGTCCTGGGCATTCTGCACTCAGACAGGAAAGAGAAACATGGGTGAGTATGTGAATATGAAAAGGTACAAAATACAAAATAAACTTGGACCTGTCTGCAGGTCTGTGCACACAGAATCCCATTGCAGGTAACACGTTCATTCTTCTATGTACATATGCAGACCGCTATATGAACGTGTTCCTGTATCTGCAAGTGTACAGGATGTGTGTGTTGCATCCTCACCCCCAGGTAGTTGCCCAGCTCTGTAGTGAGCATCTCTTTGAGCTCAGCCCTGCTCAGCGTGTATTTGTCCCCCTCGTTGCCAGAGTACTTATGAAAGGTCTGGATCATAAGCTGCATGGCGCTCTCCAAGGTGGAGCTGTTCTCTGAGTTGGGCAAAGACATTCTGCAGAGAGGAGAGGAGAGCAGAGCAGAGGAGAGGAGGAAACAGAAAGAGGAGGAAGGACAGATCATGTCAGTATCTGCTCTCTCAAGCATGGAGGGCAAGTCTGCTGCAAATCAATACAAGTTGAAAGCCTCTCTCCACCCGCTCACTCGCGCACACATGTTCTTTCTCTCTGTGTTTTCACACATATACACAAACAGAAAAGTGAAATGTAGGCTGCAATATCCTTGCTGAAATAGCTATATCCCCCTCTGCTATCTGCTATGGAGAAGAGAAATGTAAGCTATCCAGCAGCAAGGGAGGTATTTGTCAGAGGTGGAAACCCCGCAGACCCCTGGGGTCAAGTTGGCTCGAGCAACTGTTTACTCATCAGTAGTGCTTCCTCTCTGCCAGTGGCCCTGATAAGGATTTGCTGCAGATAAACTGATCCTCAGTCTGTGTGTTGCTTTACCCCAGTGAGAGGACCTCGGGAGACCAAAGATAGCGAGCGGCCGGACATGTGAGCCAGCTGATAAGAGTGAAACTCTAAGCTGGTAAAACACTAAAACCAGTAGAGATGTAACTGGGACATACAGTGGCAGGGAACCTGAGCTGGCTTAGCCGGATGGCAGTGAACACCGGAGACAGGTGTAACTCCTTGCCATTCTTTAACCCGCACCACCTCTAAACACTGAAGCCTGATCTGAACTGTCAATCACATCTGAAGTCTGTGTTTCCCCATGGGCATCTAAATATTCAGGGGATCAATGGCATACAAAACACCTCAGAAAGATACATTTAAACAATGAGGAAATAATGCAAATTAAGGTCAGGCCAGAACAAAATTAACTCAAATCTAGTTGTTACACAAGTGACCAGCATCTTGTAAATAAATATAAAATCCCATCCTGTCTTTGTTGCTGGTGAACAGAAGGACATGCATGCATATGCAAGAGACAACCCACCGCTAACAGTATCACAGCCACAAAACTGCTTGTGGAAGAAAGAAAAGGTTGCAAATGACTAAGAAGCAGAGAAACAGTTTTTTTGAAGCATTGAAGTCTATCTTCTACATCCCACCTCCCTCCGTGTTTGGGCTCTCCCCCGTATTTATTACCTGATCGGTGGATTAGTGCTGGCCTGCTGGTCAGGTGAAGAGAGAGAAGGTAACAGCAACTGATGAGAAGGATGAGGAGGACAATGTCTTAAATACACCCCTCTCTCCACCCATCCCGCTTCTCCCCTCCTCTCCTCGCCCTCCTTCCACCTGTTCCTCCTCTCCTCCTTCTCTGTTTACGCATCAGACACCTGCCATCCGTTAAATGGACACACATACGATCCATCTGCCCCTCTGTCAAAAATGACACCTCCACACAAACCTCTAACGGACAGTAAGCAAATTGTGTCACCCATAATTTGACCACAAGCCTAACCTGCAACTCTGACCTCTGTAAGTGCCCTTGCATATTTTCAGAGTGGTCTCTCTTTTTTTCAAATGTCAGTCTGAAATGAAGTTGAGTCACTGAGGAGAGATATATTGTGAATAATGATTGGCACTTGGTGATTACAGAGTTTGACAGAAGGCCAGAGAGAGACTTGTCCTGCAGCATTCATGCTCTGATGAGTTCACTGCACTGGATCTACAGCTTTCCTGGTTTCAAAGAGTTTGGGTGCAGTAACAATAACATATCACGCAGTGTGCTACAGCTCCATGTTGTGACAGTGGATTCCTCCGCTGCTCTTTGTGCAGACATCTTGCACTATGTGTTTTTAAGATCCTTTTATTGGTTTATAAAGCTTTTAATGGTCTTGGCCCAACCTATTTATATATTGGATTTGCTTTTAGCCTATGAACCCTCGAGAGCCCCCAGGTCTTCTGTTAGTGGCCTTTTAATTATCCGTAAAGTCAGAACAAAAAAACACAGTGATGCATCCTTTTGTTGCTACTGTCCAACTCTCTGGAACAGCCTTCCTGAAGCCCTGACCAGAGAATGCTGATATATTAAAAAAATAATGTAAGACATACCTTTTGGTCTGGCTTTTTCATTGAAATATATTTCTTCATTTAGTTGTTTATTTTAGTCAGGTTTACCCCTTGGTCTATGCCTTTTATATTCTTGTATTCTTTTTAATATCCTACCTTTTATTTCTGGTAGTCTCTGCTGTACCTCTAAATCTTACTGTTTCATTATTTTGTCTTCCAATCATAACTTTTCATTTACTTTTTATCTGCTTGGAGTTTTTATTTTTCATGCCTCACCCTGTTTACTACTGTTTTATTTTGCTATTTTCAGTTTGTTCCTATTTTTTATTGGTCTTAATCTTGCATCTGGTGTTTCCTCATTTCAGATTATTGAGATTTATTGTAGATTTTTCCCAGTTCCTGTTTTATTCAATGATTTATTGCAAGTTTTTTTGTTTGTTGTGTGTGTATGAGTAAGCATTTTGTTGTTTTGTTGCGTGAATCACTTTGTGTTCCATTTGTTTGTATGAAAAGTGCTATATAATTTAAGTCTGATTGATTGACTGATTGTGTCAAAATGAAGAAGAACTTGAAAATTCTCTAAATGCATCTGCTTTTAGTCGGCTCTGAACACAGGGATGGATTACAGTAACCCGGGAAGCATAAAGAGTGTGTGCCGACAGGTTGTTTATTGAAGGAGGGCTCATGCCTGATAGATTATCAAAAGGTTTTGCGTAGCATGGGTGAATTGAGCCATCACACCTTGCAGCTATGTAAAGAAATCCCTGTACAAAGACTCTGACAAACACAAACATCCATGCATACGCTCATGCAAGTAAGTGTACACACACTAACCTACACATTCACACCTCCAACACACAACACATGAAAACACAAACGGCTACAAATGCATTTGAACAGACAAGGATAAGCACTGCAGGAAATGTGTGTGCATCAAGGCAGAAGAACATACATCCAAGCCAGGTGCATGAAAAGTTAATGAAAAGCAAAAAAAAAAAAAAAGAAAAAAAAGGAACTGCTCAAACACATAAATCACAATCAGAATCAAAAATACTTTATTGATCCCTGAGCGGAAATTGGGTCAGTTGCAGCTGCTCACATTCTAGAGAGAGAGAAAAATATATAAGGAAAACTGAAGTAATAAGAAATAGAAAAGAAAAAAACAAGAAATGGAAGACATGTGCATTAGAAAATAAGCATAAAGTAAAAAAAAAAAAATGCATTAATACTGCAAAGAATGAAGAAAGAGAGCGAGCTTAAAAAAAGGCAAATGGTCATTCAACATTTATCCAAATGCAGAGTCACAGTATGTATTGAAACATATTTAAATCTTCCATCAAGGAAATTGCATCTGCTTGTTTATGTTCCATTGCTGCAACAGAATATTGTGTCAGTGATGTGAAGCGGCACAGTGTGAGAGTATGTGTGTGTGTGTGCACCATAGGTGTGTATGTATAGTGTTGCAGACTGTAGGTGGGAGCACAATGGGAAATGTATACAGTGGCATCAGGTTACAATAGTTGATGCAGCTAAGGCTGTTAAGTTTGATCATGACAGGTTCAACAGAACTAAATTTAGCGACCTTTGCCGGTGACAATGGAAAAGGCAGGTATCATTGCAGTGGTGGGTGTGCCTACGAGACAATGTCATACCTTATCAGGGAATCCATCCTGATAAGGTATGACATTGTCTGTCTGGTTGAGCTCAACACACCCCTGTGTTGGATTTCCCAGTGGCACCTCAGTGGAAGATAAAGCTGTAATGTTAATTTAAGTACTTTGGGAGGAACACAAATGCAACAAACATGATTTAAAACTTTACACAGGAATTACACAGGAGAAAGGCAAACAGAATATGGGTTTAATATAAAGTTTTATTACGTTGTAAATACAGGAAGTATACTTTGAACAGTTCTTGTATAAAAAGACAAGCTCAGCAGAGAGTCCTTGAATGTATCCCTGACAGTGGAGACCAATGTGGTGTTACTTATAAAAAGACTGGTCATGAAACTGACATGAAGACAGAGTTCAGAGCTTAACACAACCTGCTGGTTAATTGGGAAAATGATAATGGGCTGTAGTGAAAGAATGAACATGTGATGTTTGTTGGAATTCAATGAAAATTCATACGGTTAAAGCACAAACAAGATTATGGTTAATTTGCTGATCCAACACATACTGCAACTCCACAGGATCCATGTCGAGAGGCGCTGGCCAGAGGAACATTTATGAAGCTGCTGCGTTTGATGCGCACTTGTTCTCGCTGACGGAGTTGGCCACGTAACCAATCAGAGACATGTATTCTGAGAAGCTGATGTTTCCATCATGGTTTTCGTCCAGTCCCTTCCTCATCTCCTTTATCGCGGCAGAGCTGTCCGTATCCTGAATGAAATGGCGAGAGAAAGAAAGAGAGAGAGAAACAGAATAAGACAGTAGATGATGTAAGAATTAGGCTTAATATGATGCTTCATTTTGAAACAAGGTCAGTAAAATATGTGCTAATACACTGTTGGATTCCCTGTGTTAGACAGTAACAAGAGGAAAGATGGATTTAAAACTCTCCACAGCAGAGGACAGAGTGTTTATGGAGGTCCTTACAGACAAGATGTTGCCGAGCTGTTTCTTCACCAGACTCTGGAAGTCTTTCTCTCCTAGGCTGTCCTTCCCCCGGGAGGACTTCAGATACACAGTCACCAGCGACTTGATGGCTGACTCCATATCTAGGCAGAGAGAGGCAAGGAGAATTGAGCAGAGGACTGAAAAGGAGAGATAGGCCCATATCTTCGGCACTCACACTTCGTGTGGTCGGGGCGCTAATTCCTTAGACTAACATTTTTTTTATATTAACATGAGCATATATTTAGATTAAACACGTGGATGGGTAAAACATTTTATTTTCAGACAGTTACTGAGCACATGAAATTGCTGGATGGCCAAATCCACTCCTATCTTCAAACAGGGTACTGGAGTCATAACCTGAAAATGCATTTGGATCTGTTATATTTGACTGGCTCCAATTAGACCCTCACCATTAATTGCATGCAATAACACTGTGTAATGTAATTTTAGTTCCTCAAGTAATATTTATAGAATAGTGGCATATCTGTCATATTGAACCACTTAACCTCTTTGGTGGTAAATAGCTGAGATGACAAGCAAAAAAATGCTGTAAAATTAGATTGTTCCTCAAGTCATGAAGACTAGCAATAGTGAGTAGAAATCATGACAACAATATCTGAAAATGCACACATGGACGCATCACATCAGCATCAATATGTGAGAAAGGTGAGACACGGGTGATGTCAGAATAGAAGAAGAGGAAAGGGAGTGAGGGAGAGGAAGAGGCCTAGCCTGGAGGCTCTCAGAGGTAAACAGCGTGAGAGAGGGAGGGATGGAAGGATGAAGAGGAGGGGAGTCTCTGCAGGAAACACAATGGAGGCTGTGATCTTTGACGGTGGACATCTGATCCCTAGAAGCCAGCAGGAGGCCATAGGTTCAGATTACTGCCTGCTGCCCGTCTGCTGCCACACACGTCCCCTCACCTTGCGGGGATGTGTGCACATGGCACTAAACACATATTTATACTGCAACCTGAAAGCAGCAGTCAGCACGTCAGCCTATGTGTGATCTCTGCATACAGGCGCGTGCACTGCAACAATGTCCGTTTTAACAAGTCATTTTGTCTCACAGTCTTGACACACATGAAAAACCTGCTAGGGGAATGAGATTATTCCACTTGTTAACAATGTTGTTTCAGAATATTTCCTGTGAACCAGTATAAATATGTTGAAACATGGCATAGTAATGCATATCACTAGTATGAAAAATACACTTGACTGAAAAAAAATTCTGCAAATAAATTGATTAGCATTGGAAACAAGTGGGATTATCTCATCCCACTGGCAGACTTTTTCCATTTGCTTTAAGAAAAGAAGATTTTGACCCTGAATATGAAGCTAAATGGCTTATTAAAATGGATTTTTTTTTTCCAACATACACCCACATAAGCAAAACATACTGTGTAACCACTGAGGTTGTAGCTGTGTGTAACATTTTGCAGAAAGCCCATTTCAGAGGAATGCCAAGTCACTTCCTTGACTGCATCTTTGAGACACCCAGGTTTGAGTATTGGGATTTCGCTGTTGGTTCATTTCACCCACTGCTTATTGCCCACTGGACCTTGCAGGGACGGTAGGAAGGCAATGTAAACACATTTGTGCTTTCATCAAATGTCAAATCTAGCATAAAAATGGAAACCATGTTTGTGTCTCCTGGGATAGAGTTGAGGTTAAGCCCTCTGTTTCAGGAACTTCATGTGCCTGGAAGCTACCCTGTGTCTCCACTTCTGTCTGCACTCTGTTAGCTTTCTCATTGTCTCAACAAGCAAAAATGCTGCAGCAATTGGGCTGCATGCAAAAAAAATAAATAGCAAAGAATGGCTGGTATTTCAAAGTCTAGTATATCACTTGTTATCTATGCAACAGTGTGTGGTGAAGCCTTGCTGTGGGTTTTCCAGTGGATATTGGACACTGTCCGTGGGTAGGCAGGAACGGAGGTAGGTACAGAACGGGTGGCGATGATGGGTGCCGGGGAGATGTCAGGGAACATTAGAGTTACCGTGGAACACAGTGAATCTCTTATCTGACACAGATGTCACACCTCAGTGCTCACAGTATGCACCCACATAAGTCCATGCACAGAGACAGACAGGCAAAAACACCCGACCCCCACAACACACACACATCTATGGAAGGCCAACAGCAATTAGGACTTCTGTAGCATTAACCTAATTACAGGGTGAGTGAGAGCAGAACACACACACAATCGGGCACCCGAGCCCAGGATTGTGTTTCATATGCCTCCCTGCGATGCCAGCACATACTCTCTCTCCCTCTCTCTCTCCCTCTCTCTCATACACACACACACACAAACACACACACACACACACACACTTCTCGACCTGCATACAAGTATCTGTCTTACAAGTACCTGTCATGAAAACACCTGTCATCATCATGTGTTATTCATCATTATTTAATAGGTGACCAGTTGTCCCAACACCTTCCTAACACCCTCAACATGATTAACACCGGCACGGGAGCAGGTGTGTGTGTGTGTGTGTGTGTGAGAGAGAGAGAGAGAGAGAGAGAGAGAGAGAGAGAGAGAGGGAGAGAGAGAGAAAAGAGACTGTGTCTAAGTATCTATAGCCTATGTGGAAATGACTCGCATAAGTAAGTAGTCAAGTAAGTGTGTGCGTGTTTATCTGTGCCGACAATACATCAAAATGACTGGCTGGTCACCGCCCATTTGTGTGTCATGCCGCTGTGAAGCTGTGTGTAATGAGATGAGCGTGAAACCAAGTCGGCTTCCGACAGAACTGGAGAAAACAGGAACACGGAATTACAAATGGGTAGGAAGGAGGGTTAGTCAGATAAGAGCAAGAAGGGTGCAGTGTGCACAGAGGCTCAGCCTAACAGCCTATCAGCAGATTCAATGCATGGAGAGCTGCTTTGTGATTGAAATGACTCAAGCGCTATGAATACTAACTAGGAGTTTATGTGTGGTTTGATCTGTCTGTTGGTCCATTTTACCGCATGTGGATGCGTCATGCAAAGGCGCTGGCTTGACTGTATAAACAAGAGTCAGTGCTGCAAATGGCTTCAAGGCTTTACATGTTTGAACCAGTTTTCAGGCAGACAGGTAACTCTTCCCCCCCTCCCCACGACAAGGTGTGACAAGCAACCTGAATGGAGCCAGCTCGTCCTCAGCTGAATCAAAAGTGTCCCCTCCCAATTTATGGACGTCCTGGAAAACGTGGCCCTCTGTTAGGTTGGCACAAAAAGCTGGCAAATCTCAGCCTCTAATTTTTGAATAGCTTTGGACAGGAGTGACTGCTGTCCAAACCACTGACATCATCGCTGCGCACTGGCCCCGACAGTCACACCAGCGGGTCACCTCGGTTCATGAGCACTGATTAATCCCTGCGGCCAATCAGCCCGGCCATGAGGTGTGACTGACTTCACCTAACGTCCAATATAAGCCTGTTACCTGTCATCGCCCAGGCGGCTGCTTCTCATTAACGTCATTAACTACACCAGGCTCGCCATTCGATTCGTGCTACCGGAATCTTATCATAATGTTAATTATTCAGACGTGTAAGAGCTGTTTTGCGCGCCCCGACAATGCCTATGTGTCTTATTGTTGTTTATGGTGCGATAACGGCCTCGGCGCATATGCCAAATCCTGTCCACGCCGTGCGTAACGGAGAGATGGCAGGGGCTTGCCCGTGTCCCCCCGTTTACATTCAGACCTCACTAATCCTGACAGGCAGGACTGACACACAGCAAATAAATAAGTAAACGTGACGACTCCGGTTTCTCCTGAAGTGTAAAGGGAATGGGGTTAGATTACCAATAGGGAGAACCCGATACCTGTGGCCATCAGGCTGGGTAATGTCGATAGAGCTGCTCCCGAATGATACAATATTCATGGCACAGTGGAGGAAATGAGCTAACTGACACACATTTTCAAGAGTGTGGCCAGAAGACAATTTGGATCCATCAGCACAAAGAACTAATGAACTATAATGGCCAGTGTCCAAATTCACTCCTAAGAGCCAGGCAGAGAGTCAGAATAAAATCTACTCACCGTTAGTGCAGGGAACAAAAAGGCACGAAAAACTATCTCGGCAACTGCTGTCTCTCTTCGCCTAGCGGATTCTGCTCTCAAGGCTCAGACTAGATGAACCAGCAACACTTATCTTTTCCGTGATTTAATTTCTCTCTCCAGTGAACTTTTTTTTCATTGTGTCATAGGGCGTGTGCCTGGGAGAGAAGGAATGTGGAAAGAGGTGCAGCTGCAGAGGCTGCAGCAGCACAAGTTTTTCAACCACCCTTCGACTAAAGTTTCAACAGTAAACAAGCGTGATAGACTTGATACTCTTTATTAGCCTCTATTTATACATGCATTATGCACGTTAACTTTGTTTTCCTGGCGTACTGTCCTTGCTCAACAAGTGAGACCCAACGCGCGTGCATGTGTAGGCGTGCGCGTGCGGGCGTGTGTTTAAAAGCTTTCCCGATAGCCACACGTTTCCAAGCCACACCCTGAAACTTGACTCAGTCGAGAAATGGTGAGTGGAGACAGTGCTCACCAGTGAAGAAAACTTGTGAGCAAACCAACAGAATGAGAGCTGATCAACAATCCCAGGCGTGTGTCACATTTTATCAAACATTGTGTCCACCCTTCAACATCAGAGCATGGTTTACCAGTGTTACAGCTCTCTCTCTCTCTCTCTCTCTCTCCCTTGCAGGGACTGATCAAACACATGAGACCAATTTTCCAAGAATAAGATAAACCACGAAGCCAAGAATACATTCTGCTCGCACACACATTCTCAATTTTCACAGACAATGCATTCCAAGTCCAAAGCAACAGTACACACCCCCCTAGTCTTTCAAGCACAAGCAGCCATCTGTGAGTGTGTGTGTGTGTGTGTGTGTGCGTGTTGTGAAATAGGTTTAGTTTGGTGCAGTAGCTGTATTTTGTGGAGTCAGTGTTGCAGCCAAACAGGGAGTTGTTTCTGGTGAAAGCGTGGACAAGGATGAGGTTAAACAAAGTACATCAGGACTGCATGCATCATATACAGAAAGTAAAGTATAATGTTTCAAACTGCATGACACACAGAAAAGTCAGTGGTTGTCATGGTGGGGTCCGACGAATCTCTATTGGCTGAATCCCCCGTGCTGGCTTGCCAGACGTCCAATGAGCTGCCAGAACTCCAGGAAGGTGAGCTCCCCATCGCTGTTCTCGTCCAATGAGCTCATGAGCTGGTCAATAACAGCAGGGTCACCAGCATTCTACAGGAAATTATAGCAAATTGTTAGATTAAGACACATGGGAGTCTACTGTTCAGTGTTCCTTTCTCCTGTCCTCTTCAAATCATTGTCACATTTCAACCATGATCCAATACTTTGAGATTTCTGGCAGTGGACCCATCAGGGGAGGAGGCAAGCCCAAGACCAGCTGACACCACTGACATGTAGACCAGTTAACCAATCCATACAACATCAGCAGAGGTGGTTTGGCACGGGGATCTGCACCTCTGTCACCATCTAGCGCCCGTTATGACTAACTGCAACCTTTTTGTGCATGTGGAATTTTCCACATTTGGAGCAGTCATCCTGCCTTGGGCCTCAAGACTTGTTTATTGCCAGTTGTACTCTGGTCCAGCATGCAGAGTGCAGAAAACTCCACACAGAAACAGGATTAGATAAGACTGGAGCTAAAGAGGGAAGTTTGCACATTGCCAAGCCTGCTCTCAGACAGACTTGTGTATACTTAGTGCCTTATGTGTAAACATCAAACATTCAATTATGAGTTTCACTCTATCGTGAAATATAATCACTTATTGTTTGTCAGGCACACAGGGGGCTGCAGCCTATTACAGCACATCCTGGGCTGAGGGTTTCTGGTATAAACACTTATATCAGTTAACTGTAAAGATCATGTTGGGATGAACCTCCACTGAAAAACCTTATCACTTATCACTGTAGTATTACCATTCATTAAACCCAGCAGATCGTACCTTGACAAAGTTCGACAGCTGTGATGTCACCAGTTTGTGAAACTCCTCTCTGCTCAGCGTGTCGGAGGAACCATCACTCCCAGCGTGCGCCTTGAACTGGGACACCAGCACACCAATGGCAGACTCCATCACAAGCCTCAAGACAGATGGGAAGGAACTGGGGCCAATATTTCAGGAAAGTCGAAATGAGACATATTTTTAGTCGTGATCTTGAAGTATTTTGAGCGAACACAAATTGAGTATGGATGGTGTTCATTAAGTTTGGTTTGCAGGGAGAGGAGTGAATCAGATGCATTGTTAGACACATGGCATAACAAACGATGGCTCAAGGCAAACCAGAACTGTCATTACTCTCAACCACACATATGCATAATGCTCTTTGTCTTTTTCTATTTCTGTATTTTTATATTTATATTTGCACATAGTTACATATATCACTTGTATTTTTGTTACCTGCCTAGGGATTACACACGTAAATTAGAGTTCTTCCTAACCCCAGCATATTCACATCTTGTTGGTGATGCTCATTAATGTGCTCTGTCCCTATGAAATAAATACATAAATAAACAAACAACATGTTTTTAATGCAATATAGTCAGAGACAGAGACTCACCCACTCAGTAATGTCTATGAAGTCAGTAAGATGTGAGTGTGTAAGCCACCCTAGTTCTTTTTATACCTCTCTTGGTAACAAAATAAGATTATTCATTTACTTATTTCTCCTTATATATTCACAGCTTGTGTGTCTTTCCCTCCGTTCATGGCAGCCAGTAATAGTGTAAGCCATGTTACCTAAACCCTGCTGGAATACACACCGCTGACTTCTTTCTCTCCTCTTTTTCTTTTTCTTGCAGAAGTTATTGATCACTGGGTGAATCACCTCCTTCAGGAAAGCCCCTGTCAAAATGTAGCTCAGACCGACCATTTGGGATGGCCAAAGGCACTGCAATGTGTCTGCACAAAGACAGTTTAATGTTTTGCTCATTTAATGCCATTCATTTTCCATTCCCATTTGTTCCCATTCAGGGCCACAAAGGAAGTGGAGCCTATCCCAGCATGCACTGGGCTGAAGGCTGCAGTCCATCACAGGGCTTTTGTCCTTTCATGTAGAAAGGACCAGGGCACCTTCTTACTGTGAGACGACAGCGCTTAACCACTGAGCCACCGTGCCACCCTCGCTTAATGTCAGTGCATGGCAAGTAGCCTCACAGTTTTCATCTGTTTTATATTCAAATCTGCAGTCTGATGCCACATAAACATGAGGACAAAACAGTGTAGCGAGCAAATCAGTCACATGTGTACCAAATATGTGATGCAAAAACAGACTAAAACTTTTTTTTTTTAACTTGTCACCTACATTTGAGAATAAAGCACCACATAATGTAGCTTTGGTTTTACCTGAGAAATGTCATTATTTAAAACTCTAGGAGGCGGTGCGCAATCAGCATATTAGAGCGGCCGTTGCTGCGAGCAGGCACAATGGCTTTATCATCCTAATATTCCCACACCTAGCCTTCTTATCTCAGCTATATAACAATGACACAGGCACATGCACTTACCCCCACACACCCCTCCACACTCCTCCACACTCCTGCATGCCTGATACAGCAGTCTACTGTTCTTCCATTCCCTCCGTCGTCATTGAGCGAGGAGAGTGTCACACAGCTACTGCAATGTGAAATAAATGGCTTATAGAGTGAAATCATGGTATTATACACTGCACATTTGTGTGAAAACAGCTGAGTTGTTTTCTTTCCATGTGGTTATTTGTGTGTGTGTGTGTCTCTCTCTCTTTGCGTAAATATGTATCTGTCCCTATTTTTAAAACATAATTCATAATCTATAAAATGCCATGATTCAGCAGCCCACATCCTTTTTTTTTTTTTTTTTATAGTATAATAAAAGCATAAGTAAGTAAGAATGCTATATGGATGGTTCTAGCAGATTTATTGGCAAGGTATTGGTTAAGGGGAAGTGGTAAATACTGGTAAATAACTAAACAGAATTTTGATAATGTCTAGCTTGCATAATTAGATGTGTTTCTGGCCGAAACAGGATGTTGGAGTGGGACCTAACTCATGGATGGGCTGCTCAGAAGTGTTAAAAAATGCATTGATTGAGCAGTCAGAAACTGTGAATTTTTCCAAGTGAATAAATTCCACCACCTGGACCACAACCACTGTCCTAGAAAAACAAAAAATGGCTTTTTACGGTCAACACCAAAAAAAAAAAAGGCACTGCCGTAGCATGTTGATACTTCTGACTTGGACACTTGCAGTTGCAGGTTTAATATGATAATGCTCAAAAATATAAATATATGTAAATGGCATTAGGGGTTGAAATATTTATCTACACATGGAAGCGATGCTAAAAGTATGTTTTTCAAGAAGTAAAAATGATGGTATTCTGATATTAAAAAACTGAGAATATAAACTGTCTTTTTTTATTTCACCTTTATTGTTAAATAGGTTTACATTTTGACACAGAGATTTAGCGAGCAAGGTGAGAAGTCATTTTTCATTTCACAGAGACTTTTAAGTACAGAGTGGATAATATTTACAGATACTCTGCTCATCGGTTCATCTCAGACTCTCTCTGTGATGTTACAGTGCACACACTCCCTGGCACCCTCTCCCCGACCAACTCAGCCAGTCTGCAGCACACCACGCATTATTACAATCCACATTTACAATTCCAATTCGCATTTGGCAGATGCTTTTATCCAAAGCGACGTGCCATAAAGCTCTGGTTCTGGCATTATACACACCCAGCACACAGGCCACACGAACTCATTTCATTTTTGAAGTGCACTTGTCTACATATATGGATAGATTAAGGAATGTAATTGTGTGTACTTGTGTGTGTGTGCTCATACATGTGCCTCTCCATGACCGATGGAAGGCAGAGAGCTTGAATGATGAGTGGTGCTCCAGGAGGATGAGTATGAGTTCATGCCAGGGCTGAAAAAGTATGCTGTGTTTGTGCTCACCTTCAGCTCTAGACAATACAGCCATGATGCAAGCAGCTTCTGCTGAGCATGCACACTTTCTTCCTGCCGCTGTAGTTCCTCTCAGAGATGTTGTCCGCAATGTCCTTGCCTACCAACTCACAGCACACAGATTTACATCTATTTTCAGTTAGTGGGCGGATGGACAAATGAAGCAATAGATGATGGAGAGATGAATATTTTCAGGAGTCAGAATAGCTTTTATTCAGCATGTGCACCAGGGGCACAAGAAATTTGAGGTGGGTGATAACCAGTTTGTGATGACACTTTCAGGATTAGCAAACCAGATGCAGGGAAAAACATGACTGGATTTCACTGACAGCATGACAGCAGGATAAAAAACAAACTCAAGTATACATTCAGAGGGAAAGAACTGTTCCTGTGCAGTGCCATGCATGTAATAGTGGACTGATAGGTGGGTGCTAGATGGTTAGATCAGAGCAAGGGATTTACACACTAACTCGCTGGAAAAGTCTGAAATTAAATTTCTACTAGTGTTGGCAGAATATTTACTAGCCCAGTTTTGAAAACTAATTTTACAAGCTTTGTAATGGGAATCTGTATCCAAAGTCCAAACTGTACCAAGTTCAAAGTCCATTTTGTCTCATCACCAGATCCCTCCTTCCTCTCTCCTACTTTGAAATTAGATGTTGCTGTTTCCACGGATCTCCTCTTGACTCAACTTGACTAGTGTGCTCACCAAACTAAAAAACACTTTATCAGACTTTCAGCTTGTCCTTCCAGAAGTCAACGAAATACAATTTTTTTTGGTGGCTGGGACATGGTGGCCCAAAACTGATACAAACTGTTTTACAGTTCTTTGAGCAAATACAAAACGTTCACTGTCCCAATGCGTTCACTTGCTTTTTCCTCAGCTGAACTAAGCTGATATTCTCAGTGAAGCTGCAGTACAGCATTTGGATTGACTGACAAAGATTTTCCCCCTGTGGGATTTTTTTTTTTTACATTTTCAGTCTCAAATACATCATGTCAAAACACAAATCAAACTCCCTTGAGGAGAGCTTATGTATATATAAATAATATGTAATGCGATGCCCGTTTAATGTGATGTTCTGTACCTTCAGTTCTATCTTCTGTCCAATTAGACACTTCGGTGTTGGTATTCCAAGGTGAAATCCGGTTTCTTGTGACTGGCTGAGAATCACTTTCAGTTCTATACAATTTACATAAATATTGATTTAAGTTAAGAAAACCTCGCTGGCAGGCTGGGTTACAGTTCTATTTCTGGACTCACCTCACCTTGAAGTCTCTGTGGTGCAGAGTCAAAGTCATGGCTCTCCCTCCACCTCCAGCCTTGGGACCACCTCTCCCTGCACCAGGGCCTCATCACAACCACTGAGTGACACAAAACATCAGAGCCCCTTGTCTCCTTCTTCCTCTCCCCCCTCTCCTCCTCTTCCTCCACCACTTCCAGCCCAGATGTCATTTGACTTAGTCACACACACACAGAAAAAGAGAGCAAGGAAGGGCCAGCAGAGGAAGCAGTACTTCAGGGAGGAACAGAGGAGGACAAACGTGGCTCTCACTGTGCTGATGCAGAGAGGGAAGTCAAAGTCAGTCATGCAAAGGAGCTCCTTTGTCGAGAGGAAGCTGATTCTTTGTTAGCAACGCACAGTGCTGATGCTGCAGGGACTAGACCTGGTAACCAGTGAGTTACCATCAAAAGCAAACGTCATTAATAAAGAATAAACTGCATTTTACTTGTACTTATGTGGTAAACCTAAATTTTATTTTCAATATTTAGCTGGAGTTTTACACATCACTGAGAACATAACTCTTTTGGCCTGGATGTTCTTGTTTCTGACATGGACCTTTGTACATCAGACTGAACCCCCAGTTCTGTTACCAGCATGCACATGTCATCCACACTTGAGGAGGCCATCTTGCCTACCCCAGTCTCCCACAGCTGATCCAGTTCATGTCCAGGAGACTCGGACTTAACCTGGACAGGATCTGGACCACAAACAGAATCGGACTCCAAGGTCTGGACTGGGTTTCCCTGCAGATTCAAATTCTAGGTCCTGAAAATGACTTCAGTGCGCCAGACATCTGATCCAGTCCTTGGTTTAAAAGGATAGGATAGGACTAACTTCAAATGTATATTATTAAATTGCCAATGTTTTACACAATGGGATATTGGACAAGCAAGAATGCCACAATAGGCCCCCAGAGAAAATATTTTAGGGTACAAAACTGTTTAGAATGTTAGACGAATGGAGTTGTAATACTTCAAAATACTGAACAGAAAATACTAAATGTATAGGCCTCTCATTCTCGCTAATTCTGATTTCAAGTCACAATAACTTCTAAAGTCAGCTTTTCAAAACTATCCATCCTGACCTATATTGTCATATCCTTCCCACACAGTCCTAGGGCCAGGCCAGAGACACCAGACCTCATAATGTTCCCAGCCCATCCTCCATCCAAGCGTAGCATCACCAATAAGGGGAGGTGAGAGAATAGCGCCTGAGGCAGTAATGGGTCAGAGTGATGGATTCACAACATCTGAGGGTCAGGAAACACTTGAAACCAAAAGTTTCAACTGATTCTGAAACACCTAAGAATCAATTTACAAGAATAAAAGAGAATTTCATCTTAAGTCAACCTAACTGTTTGGAAAAGCAGAAATGTGAATGTGAGGAAAAAGGAGAGCTACGACTACACTATTTGGGCATTCACTATTTTTATTCACTGATTTATATGTTGTTACTGGAAACTCAGCCCACCATAAATTTGCATAGATTCCCCGGCCTGGCATATGGTGACAGTGAATGGTGTCTTCAATGTCCTTCTGAACACTGTCATACTCCTAAAAATTGTCTGGGGAATTGTCAACACTCGCACTACACAGACAGGAGCAGCAGCACACTCACACATGTTTATAATATATAATAAATTCTTGCAACTATTTTATTTTCCCTGACTCCGGCCAGAATCAAGTTTATTTATGAGCTGGACCTGGTTTATTTAACTGTCAGCATTTTAGCCTATCTTCCTTAACAGATTCCACTGAATTTCCAAGTCAACAAAAAAATGTTAAGACTATTCTTCAAACAGCCATACCATTATCATTAATATTCAGTATAACCTAAGACCTCACCAGGTCTGTAAAATATATAATAAACAGTATACATCAGCTAATGTTGAGGGCTTGCAGGTGAGTGACAAGAAGACAAAATACAACATTTTTAACTACAGGGATATGCTAAATTTATTATACTGCTTTTATCACAATCTTATGGTCAAATATGAACATCCTAATGTACAAAGTTCTCTATGCTGCCATGAAGCCCACATATTATGCGATTTTGCATCAATACCCCCTGAAAAATATCTAAATGGCTATAGACTCTTAAATCACCAACTTTTTTCAAGTTAGCATGTAAACAGGGAACAGACAAATGTTTGCTTTAAGAAGTATGTACCATAAACAAAATGATTTGCATCAACAAATGCTGCATTTATAATACAAGAATTAAAGACTTTTTAGTGCACAAACATCTGTACCTGAAATGTCTGATGCATAATGAACAAGGTCATATTTTTGTGCCCAAAAAGACCTTTCTATATCTGTGATGCTGACCTCAATAAGTTAACTATATATTTATTCAGCATAGTTGTTTAACAAATGTGTTTAGTGCAATATGTACAAACATTCAAAAGGAAATCAATGCAGAACTTTCTACTTTCACACAACACATTCACTAACCCTTTACAGTAGCCCAGGATTACTCCACCCTTCATTAAAACTATTCTTTAGTAATTTCAGCAACATCTGTCTGAAATTAAGAGTTAGGGATAAATAACATAACGTTGACAAAGGTACAGGTCTTGGCAGTGAAAAGGGGGACTCCTCCAGTGCACAGTGCTGTTTGAGCATGAAAAGTAAGACTGTACAGTGCCTTTTCTCAAACAGAGAATCAAAGCAAAATAACATCCAACTCAAACTAACACATTTGATCTCCCACTAGGTAAATATGCAAGGGAGACGGAGTAACCCTGCCTGCAGAAATGTCTGTCATGTGTGGTAAGA
The DNA here is from genome assembly GCA_900302555.1 of Myripristis jacobus. Classification (NCBI taxonomy): domain Eukaryota; kingdom Metazoa; phylum Chordata; class Actinopteri; order Holocentriformes; family Holocentridae; genus Myripristis; species Myripristis jacobus. The sequence continues at coordinate 42,806 of OMLB01013071.1, forward strand.
CTTTCACCATCAGCTGCAGGCACTCAGTCATGAATGAAAAGTTGCAGAGTTTGAGACTGGACATTAGAAGAGAAGGCTATGAGGATGTGTTAACCTTCCCTGGTCTCTCTACTCTCTCATCATCTTCTCTCCGCTCCTCATCAACTCCTCATCAAATCATCAGTTACATGTAGATGACAGTGCTTGGTGTAACAATGTATATTAACGTGCATGTATCTGTGCAGGTAAAATATAAGACAATGACCACAGTGAAATAAAAATTTAAGCTGAGTGTCTCTATCAGGTTGTGGAGAGAACAAACAGAAAGACATAGGCCATCCTTTTTAAGAGATAAAAAGGATGATACGTATATATTTGCAAGCAAGTGTGGTCCAATATGAAGTGTCCGCACTCATGAATAGCCCCACTCATCCATCATTACTTGTCTCCTATTCTTTCTTTTGATGACGAATCCATCCATTATTTCATTCCCATCAGCCACGTCCTCTCGCACTCTCCTTCCTCCACTCCCCTTTCTTCCTCTCTTCCCTTTCTCCAGCCCCTGGCACTGCAAATTTATCCATGACTTCTCTTTCAAAATCATCCATTTCTTCCTCTATGGCAGAATCCTCATCTCCCTCATTCTCATCTCCCTCCACCATATCTTCCAAAATGTCACCCACGTCCTCCACAAAATCTCTGAAGCTCATCTGGTCATGAACAAAGACTCCATTCCTGAAGAACTCTGTGGCGAGCTTACTGAGCTCTTCGCTCTTGGAAGCCTCCACTCCTGCCTCCTCTGCCTTGGCCAGGTAACTTTGGAGGATGGCCTCAAACTCAGGTAAGGGAACAGGGAGCAAGCCCTCAGCCTGGGCACACATCTCCACTGAGTCACAGCTGTCTGTCGGTCTCGGGTTGTGCTGCAGCCTGTCCCTCTGGTGGACCCAATAGTCCGGCTCCTCCAGCGAGGGTTGGTGGTGCGCATGTGATGGCTTCCTGTCTCCTGGGCCCTGCCACACATGCTCTTTATGGTGGTTGTGGTGATTCTCTTGTTGGCTATATTTGCGCTCACCTTTGTGCTTGTTTCCCCTATCCTTTTTCCGGTCTCCGCCATTCCTTTCCTCTTTCTCCCAGTTTCCGTCTTTGGACCACTCTCTCTTTACCCACTGTTTCCTCTCGTCCTTCCCCTTCCACTCTTTACCCTGATCTTTGCCATTTTTAGTCTTCCGGTCAGTGTCTCGCTTCCATTCATTTTTCTCTCCTTTCTCCTTCCCATCTTTCTTCTCCCATTTCCCTTTCCATTCTTTGTCACTTTCCTTGTAGGCATCCTTCCCTTTCCTCCATTCTTTCTTTCTGCTCCAATCCTCCTTGCCTTTATGCCACTCTCCATGGTCTTTCCCTTCCTTCAATTGCTCCTTGCTTTTATGCCACTCTCCGTGGTTGTTCCCTCCCCTCCATTGCTCCTTGTCTTTGTGCCTCTCTCCATGGTCATTTCTTCCCTTCCACTCCTTTTTCTCCTCCTTACCCCTCCACTGTTTTGCATCATTCAATTTCACATGCTTTCCTTTTTTCCAATCTTTGTCCTCTTTCCATTCTTTTCTCTCACCCTTTTCCTTAGATTCTTTCTTACCTTCCCTATCCTTCCATGGCTTTCCTTCATCCCCTCTGCTAGCCTTGTCTTTCTTCCAGTCTCCTCTCTCCTTCCATTCTTTGTTATCTTCACTTTGCCTCCGTTTCTTACCTTCCTTGCCTTTCCCCTGGTCATATTTTACCTGCTCATGTTCCCCCCTTTTCCACTCCTTCTCCTTCTCCTTCCATTCCATTTTACTTCCCTCTTTCCGCTCCTTTTTGTCTCCTTTCCGCTCAGATTTCACTCTCTCCTTCCACTCCTTGTCACCCATGTCATATTTCTCCTTCTTCCACTCTTTCTTCTTTTCCACTTTCTCTTCCTTCTGTGGTTTCTTGTGCTGTGTCGCTGTGGTTTCAGCTGAGGCCGGCCTGCTATCCTTTGCCTGGCCAGGTGGGGGTGCTGCAGTAGGACGCACAGTTTCTGGAGCTGCTTCATTGGCTGATGAGAGAATAGGGGCAGAGTCAGTAAAAGGACAGAAATGAGAGGTAAACATTAAAGAGGGAATTAAAGGAAGAGGAAAAAAGGAAGAAACCTCTGCACTTCTCCTAGCTCTCCTTCTACCATCTATCATCTTTATGATCTTTCTACACCTCCTCTTTTCTTGCACCATTTTCCCTCCTCCATGTCTCCCTCCCTACCTCCCTCTGTCACTTTGTACCTGTGGGGAGTTTTAGTTCAGTCACAGTGGCTCTCAGTGTTTCTAGTTCTTTCTGAAGGGCCGAGACAGACTCCAGCTCTCTCTTCATCCTCTCGTTCTCTTTCTGAAGGACAGGGACAGACGCCATCTCTTTCTTCAGCCTACCGTTTTCCTTCTCCAACTCCTCCCTCCGCAGCCGCTCCTTTGCTCCCTCCGCTGCCTGTCCCTTGGCTACTTTTAGCTCATCTTTTTGTGCCTGATTAAAATAAGAGCAAAAAAAGACAAAATAAGATCCTGTGAGAATAGCACACACTCAGTGACACGTGTTTAAGTACATGTTCGTGTATCTGTCTGTCTATACACACAGAGACAGACAGACACGCACACACACACAAAATGGAGTCATACCTGGAGTTGTGCTTGCAGCACGGCAATCTGCTGGTTTCCTTTGGCTAACTTATTTAGAAGCTCTGTATTGTCAGCATCTGCTGGGGGTGGGGGAACCTCCGTGTTAAACCATTCCTGTGAACACACA
>OMLB01013080.1:13490-47694 GCA_900302555.1 Myripristis jacobus
AAGATCTTAGACGTTTTTGAAGATGAATGGATGATCTTGTAAGTTCTTTATTTAAAAAAAAAAGCAGACATAGCACACAAATTCACCAGTATGCCTACGATAAGTGGATCTAATGCAGCTCTTGACCTCTCTTTGCCATCAGCACTGTATCAGCACTTAACATCACAATTAAAAGCTCAAACACTGAGCACGGAGTGATACGATTAAACACACAGAATTGTTCAGACCCACCAGAACATGAGCTAAAAATGAAATCATCATGCTTTTGATCTCTCTGGTTTTATATTCTCATATTTTTTTTCCCTGAACACATGTCCTTCCCTAATAACAAGAAGGTCAAATTGTAAATTCCCTTAATATCTCAAGTGACAACAACCATAACAATCTCCTTGTTTTTTTTTTTCTTCCCATTAATATGAGTGGTTTGTCCCTGCAGGAGAAAGTGGGCGAGTTTGCCAAGATGTCCAAAATTGAGCTGCTGGAGGCCACTGAGAAGTCGGTGGGACCGCCGGAGATGTACGAGTTCCACTGCGAGCTCAAGAACTTCCGCAACAAAGAACGAGAACTGGAGGTGAACGTGCAGTTTGTCTGAGCAAATGCATTCACACAGCAGGTAGAGAGTGGCGGCCAGTACCATTTTGGAGCTGGTGGCCACTACACCCGGAAGTTAGGGACATCTTTTCCTTTGTTTGATGTTTTTAAAGGTATGACTGGAGCAGTGGGATGGTGCTCTTGAAGCGGATGTAATGCAGCTGTTGAAAAACTAGGGCGTTTGTGAGAGAAAAGAAGCACATAACTTAAAACCCAACATTTCAGTTTAAGAGCTAATGCAGTTTTACACACCGTGTGTCTGGGTGTTATCTGTGATTCAAGCTCGAATTTTAAATGACACATAAAGAAGGATGACCAGATCAGCTTTCTTTCATTTAAGGAATATTGCAAACATCATGCATTTCATGAATTCATTTCAAGGAGACTAGACCACTGTAATGCTCTTTTCACCGGTCATCCAAAACAATCTACTGATAAACTTCGATTTATTCAGAACTCTGCTGCCAGACTTTTAACTAGAATAAGAAAGCGAGACCAGATCACTCCAGTTTTAACTCGCCTGCATTGGCTCCCTGTGTCTTTTAGCATTGATTTTCAAGTTCTTTTACTTACTTTCAGGGCTCTCAACATTACTAATTCTCTGTCATTTTACAGTCCTTGATTGGCCTCTTAGATCCTCTGCTGCTGTTTTTTTTTTAATATAAACGATCACATAAATAAGAAAATTGGCAGGTTTTTAAATTCCCTACCCAAGGCTGTAAGAGACGCAGGCTCTGTGAATATTTCTAAACAATTGAAAACGTATTTATTCAATATTGCTTTTAACTGTCACGCTTCCTTTGTTTTATGCTTTTATTCAGCTCTTTTATGTTTTTTATTATTTTTATGCCCTCCTTTGTTTTACGTTATTGTCTTCCTCTGTTTCTACATATCTTACTGTTTCTATATCTTAATTTGTGTTATCTCCGTCTTTTATATATCTTATTGACATTAGTTTCTCTGCCCTTACTCGTTGTTTTTCAGTTAATTGCTTGGTTTTATTGCGCAGTATTTCCACTTGTTTTAAGTTGCCTGTTTCATACTCTTGTTTTTTCACTTTATTGTAAAGCACTTCAAGCTACACCACCTGCATGAAAAGTGCTATATAAATAAAGCATTACTATTCATAACATTGAATAGATGGAAATATAAAAAATTCACAACACATTTTGAAAAACATTTTTCAATGAAAATCTAAGTGGCATTTTCAAACTCAACCTGTCTGCTGTCATTCTGCATGCAGCAGCTATTACACTGTAACGACAGAGTATTAACAAAACATCGGCACAGTTGTGTAATGGATTAGTTCTTTGTTTTGTTCTGTTATGTTCTATTTGTCTATTAAAAATGGATTTAGTGTACAGAGTCTTGGAGGTTTTCAGTTTTGCGGGTGTTGTGTTGTTTATTAGAGCGTAGTGAAGGAGAAGGCCGACTTCCTTCAGAAGGCCAGGCAGAGGAATGAGAGGAACAAACTCGATGTGAATCGCTACTACGAAAAGAAGAGGCATCTGGACTTGATCGAGTTGCTTGAGAAGAAGAAGCCGTGGGTGGTGAGTGGCCCAGATGAAATGCTGTGTGTGTGTTTGTGTGTGTATCTGAGAGAGAGAGGGGAAAAATAAAATGTAGCATATGGTCAGAGAGTAACTCTTTCTGCATTTCCCTCATCCCAGGAGTATGAGACGGTGCGAAAAAGGCTGGAGGAGGTGAAGAAGGAGCGTGAGGAGGCCAAACAGCAGCTCTCCTCCCTGCGGCAGACCCAGGCCCCCATGCTGAAGAAGATCCAGGCCATCGAAAACCAACTGAAGCCCATCGACGCACAAATAAAGGCTAAGGTCAGACAGCTTGGGCAATCTTATTGGGTTAGGGTGGCAGAACAGATGTGGGCTGTGTTTTTGTGGATGCGTTTGGGGTGGGGTCATTTTGGTTCTAGAGCCACACACTTGAATGTGAAAATGGAGTTGGTTAAAATTAGAGACTTAAAGAGATGCTCAAAAATTGCTTGTTCCTCCTACTGTCTTTTTTCTTTCCTTCTTTCCTCTTCTATGTTTCTGTTTTTGATGATGATAACAGTGATGAATTTGAATTATTTTTTTCCAGACTGTCAGTATCAAAGAAGCGGCTCAGAGGTGCAAACAGAAACAGGACCAGCTTGACCGAAAACATAAAGAGGTACAGCTAAAAACCTTTTTACGAAGCAAAATCTCAGCAAGTAACTCTGATGGTAGTGGTTCCCCTGGGCCATGAAGAACCTTGAAAGTTTGAGGAAAAATTAAATAAGGCCGTAAAGATTTTTTTAATTAATGGACGGCCTTGGAAGTTCTTGTGTGTTTATTTATTTTTTAAAAATTCACACAAAGCACCCAGATTCATCAGTATGCCTAAGCTCTATTGACCTCTCTCTGCCAAAGCATCAGCACTTAATATCCTTAATTAAAACTTTATGATGGATATTTTGTCACTACTGCAGCAGTATTTCATTAAAATATTGTCCAAAATAAGTGCACCTTTTTTTTTTTTTTTTTAATACCATGTAGCCCTAATTCAAATAGTTATAGTTGCTGATTTTTATTGTCAAATTGACCTTGATTAGAGTACATAACAAATTTTATCTGTGGTAGTGTTTCATACTAAATCATAATCTTCCCTCTCCATCCCTACAGATTGATGACATTAAACAGACGTTGACATTGAAGCAGATGGAGGAGGAAGACCACCGGAAAAGAATCAGCAACACGAAACGGATAATTGACGACTTGAAGGCAGAGCTTGCCAACGTTGGTGACCAACCAGATGTCACTCCTCAGATCGACGCTATCAATGCTGAGCTGAGGAGCATCCAGGTAGAGCGGGGCAGGATTGACGGAGAGAAGGCCGACCTGCGCAGGGAGGGCGACAACCTCAGCGCACAGGCCAAAGGTGCGAATTTAACACAAAGCATCCAGCTTTTACTCACTGACCCACATCGTTTAGTGTTCAGCATCTAACAGATGTGTGAGGTGGTCCTTATTCCTGTGTTTTTGTTGTTTTTTTTTGCCATTTCCATTTTCAAACTCATTATCCTTTGTAAGCCACTATTACCTGCTAACTCTAAGCCACCGTTTCTTCAGTAATATACAACCATGTATTATCATTAGCTTTGTGAAGCATTCACAAGATACACTTACTTACAAATCAAATTAGGAAAGTCAATTTTGAATGACGCCTTGGTGCAGCAGAATATCTAAAATAAATAAATAAATTGAAAACAGTATTTGCTGTTGTGGACCTAAGCAAAAACAAATATGGGATACCCTGCCGCTAATACAGATGATGTGTGTTGTTGTTGCCAGCTTTGGAGAGAAAGCTCAATGACATGAACAACATGATGAAGGTCAAAGAGGATAAGCTGCGGTCGCGACACAGGGACACACACAGTGCCCTCGAGTGGTTCAGGCAGAACAGAGAGCGCTTCACTGGAAAGGTCCATGAGCCCATGATGCTGGTGGTGAGTCTGAGCGAACAGTCGCTTAAATTCATTGTGATATAGCAGCTTTGAAAGCTAAGGGTTATGATTTTTTGTTTAATTTATTTTTTGCCCGTTAAGATCTGTATAAGGCAGTCATGGATATTGTGATTGTGAGGCTCCTTGTATCGATTATGCAGCCCTATAATCCCGTCTCTCCCTGATTCCTCAGATCAATGTCAAGAACCATGGCTTTGCTAAATATGTGGAGAACCACATCCCCTTCAATGACCTGCGGGCCTTCGTCTTCCAGAGGAAGGACGACATGGAGAAGTTCATGGAGGAGGTCAGAGGGGGTGGGGGGTTCTCAGTGGAGGAGGAAGTTCCTCTTGCGTGTTACCTGCAGCCAAATCCAAAACTTTATGAGAAAAACTCACTTTCATCTGCATTCTACAGAATCCATCATTCCTGTCATTTTAAAATTGTTAATGGACAAGTCACTCTCAGAGGTTGCAACCATAAATTTCCATCCAAAATCTTTTGCATATTTTTAGTGCATTTTGAAAATTCATCAAAAGAAAATGCGCATTCGTGTGGGTTTCCATCAAGTACATGATGCACATTATCCTGAAAAGGGGTGCTTTAATGATATGCAATTGAATGCTGAGTGATTGAATAGCCACCTTGTTATAGGAAGCATGGGTATTTAGTTGCCCTACAGTCATGACAATTCAGCATATGACAGTGGTATTAAAAATCTGAGGTCACTAAACTCAAAGGTGACACACCGGTATTTCACAGTTCAGCTTTTCACAGGGCAGTGTAGTAGTCTCTGCCATGTTTGTCGTCTGACACAGCAAAAACACATGACATAGGCCTATGCGATGTCATCATACGATACAGGGGGCGCCTGCGTAGTGTTTGCAAATAAAGTGATTCCATTCGACTTAATCACATTACCTGGGCTAAGTGTCTAAACTTTTTTCATGCAAATTTTTGGAGAATTTGTGAATTTGCAGTGTTTCCATTCAGGTTTCCTTCTGTGCAAACTCAAAATTCATATGAACATAAGTGGATGGAAACCCAGATACAGATTTTGTGTCTCCAGAATTGCTTTGTGTTCAGCTTTTGGGAGAGAGTTCCTATTCCTATTCACAGATATTTGCTGAGCTGTTGTGGATCAAACATCGAAATGAACTTTTATGATGGATTTTGGCTTTAAATATTTCACTGCGCTCGCAGGTTCAGGAGGCCAGATGTTTCTTTAAAGCCATTTCAGTCTGGATCCCTGAATAAGAAATTTTGCCTCGCTCATCCTGACCCGCAGGTCCGTGATAAGTTGAACTTAAAGGTGAACTCCATCGCCGCTCCAGAGGAGTCGTGCTCTAACCGGGCCCCTTCCCGACACATTGAGTCCCTGAGGTGAGAGAAAACTTTTTAATGTTTTTCTGTTCTGCAGTGTTGAAGTGTAGCTGTTCATACGACTGGAAATGGGCTTGTTGACGCTGTTATGTTATTAAATATATGGAACATGTTGTCTTTATCTTTATTACCTTTATCTTTATTATGGATCCCCATTAGTTGTTGCCGCAGCAGCAACTAATCTTCCTGAGGTCCACACATTAAAAAAAACCCAAAAAGCAATACATACATACATACAAATAACATTATTCAGTGTATATAGTACTTAATAAAAATTACATTTCAATATATCAATACCCAAACATTGCATAGTGCATAATAAAAATTACCTTTCAAAATACCCAGACATATCTCGCCTTATCTGCTTTTTAATGCAAACGTATTTCTTTTTGTCTCATTGCTGTTTTCAATTTATTTTTAAAGCCTATCTTACTGGTTATCTGTGTTAGATATAAAGGTAGTTTGTTCCAGTATAACATGGCTCTGTATCTAACAGTTTTCTTAGCTGCATTGGATTTTGGATGAGGAAGTGTGAAGCTGTTGCTGCGGGCATGTCTTGTATTGTAGTTGTATTTATTCTATTCTAAAGTTCAACTGTTTCTTTGCTTGTCACTTTGACCTTTGCTCATTCTTTGTTTAGTTTTTGGGGTGATATACTTTTGATATATTTATTTTTATGTAATCTTACTTTCTCAAATATCTTTTGTTTTTTTTCATCACTTTCATGACTGTTTTATCACTGTGCAAGTAAACTGAACAAGCTCTGAAACAGATTCAGCTCCTTGCAGACAATAAAGGAAGCCTTGAATCTTTTTTTCAGGCGATTTGGGTTCTTCTCCTACCTGCGTGAGATGTTCGACGCCCCTGATGAGGTGATGAGTTACCTGTGCCACCAGTACAGGGTGCATGATGTCCCCGTGGGGAATGAGCAGACCAAAGCCATGATCAAAACGGTGCGTTCCTCCTTCCACAGACCTCAGGTTGACGGTTATCAAAACAGAACAACAGCAAGAAGTCAGTGTTCTTCTAAATTCAACTATCCAAATACATTTTTATTTTATTTGTATGTATTCAGTCAGCTCCATCTGTTGTTTTGCAAGATGCTTCACCTTTTCTGAGAAAACACTTCATGTCTGATTTTCCGCTATGAAAACACTGTTGTGATAAATAGCTAAATGTTCAGGTCAGAAAGTTAAAGCTGCACTTTAACTTGCTAATATCCTGTGCTAATGAGTTAGCGATCATTACCATGGGCTGTTGACTTTACATTTTCTATTTGTAGAGTTAAAAGCAAGGAGGAAAACCACTTGTGATGCAAAATAATTTTTTTTCAATGTTTACAATGTAAAGAAGAGCATGTTTAAAAAAGTATGTTAGGAGAGCAATCAAAAAGGGCAGCGATGGCAATGGCAACAAGTCACCCAAAAAAGAAATAAGTCAGTATATGATAAATACAAAGCCACAGTTGAAGAGATACATATGAACAGCATGCTAATTGAACAGTTCACATGTAGAAAATATTAAAATAAAGAACACTTGGTGGTAACATATGAGGAGAGGGGGAAATCAGTCTGTCAGTGTGTTGAAAAGACAGAAGAGGGAGCAATGCAAGTCATATAGACCGTTCAGGGCTACAGTAGGCCTTTATGCTGCGAGATTCATTTTCAAGCAGCAGTCACTACTATCTCTTAAGCCCATTTATTAAATGGAAAGGGAATGTATGCTGATCCTGATCTCCAATGTCTTTTCTTCTTTTAAATTCTTCCAGGTGATCGAGGAGCCCTACATCAAGATTCTGTACACAGCAGAGGAGAGATACACCGTGAAGAGGTCGCTGTACTCCCGCAACATCAGCACCAGTAACTCTGCAGTTCACGCCTCCCAGTACCTGACCTTCGCTGTGGACGCTGAACAGAAACGCCAGCTGGAGCAGGAGATGGAGGTGAGGAGGAGACAGGCGCCGTTTGCCACCAGCAACCCACCAGAACGGGGTTTATTTTATTTCTGTGCCCATATTAGATGTTAAAAAAAGTAAAAATGTTGAGATTATTTTTGAGGCATTTCTCGCACTGAAGGGTTCGGGGACGTATGAAAGAATTTCATTTGTGTTGATACATTGCAAGTTGAGGGTGGATTTCTTTTAGCCTCATTTTATATACGGATCATGTGCAAACATCGTTATTTTTACTTGAAATATAGCTTAGTAGCACCTTCTCCTCCAAAGTTTTTCCAAAGGTTGGAGAAGCCCAGAAACTGTTGGTCTCGGTTCTTTCATTTCTTCCAACAAATCCCAAGTGGCAGAAAGAACTGAAATTAATTTGATGTTGTGTCATAATTATTTTTTATTCAAGTGTTTAATGGTTTAATTCTTTACTCTCTGCTGTGGCCAGAAATGTAAAGGCAGGTTACAGGAAATCGACAAACGGATGAAAGCCTTGAAAGAGCGAGCCATCCAGCTGGATCGTCATGAAAATGATCTGCGCAAGGAGAAGAAGCACCTCTCTGAGCTCAGGGGCAAAAAGAGACAACTGGAGCAGAAAATCAGCACTAAGCAGGACAGGTGGGTCAAAGGATTTCTAACATAACAAGACAGGAATCATGATTAAAAATTCTCCACATATGTTAAAGTATTTCTTTATCTACATTACTTGATTTTGGTCTTTTTTGTTTTTGAACTTGCACCATTAAATTTGTCACTTAGTCTCATTAGAAAAAAATAGATCACAGACATTTATGAATGTATGTTTTCTTATGCCCATATGAATAAATCTGGTAATTGTAGTTACATTCATGGAAGAACACTTCATCTCAAAATGAATCTTGTGCACTAACTGTAAGATCACAGCTGTGTCAGTATTTTTCATTTATGTACAAAGTTTGCTCATGAGCACTTGAAACCGGGAAATAAGAAACTGGCATTTGCACCAACAGAGCCATATCCTGTGGAATGAGAGTAACATCCAGTTTGTTCTTTCTCTGTGTGCAGTCTGAGGCAGATGGAGCAGGGCGGTGTGGACCTGCAGAAGATCAGGGAAGAGACGAACCAGAAGATCTCAGCGGTCAATTCCCAGAAAGTGGCCATAGTCAGCGAGTTCAAGTCACAAATGAAGGTAAAGCTAAAGGGGCTGATAATGACTAAATACACATATACTGCTGCAGTGCCTGTGTTAGCTCTGGTGGGTTGGTGTTTACGATTGTATTGAATGTGAATATTTTCTTTGTGGCTTTTTTTTTCATGACTTGTTAAAGTGTTATATCCAAATGCACCAAAGATGAAATTATTGTTTTGACCGATTTGATCTTACACCACTTTGAGAAATGAAGCCCGTTGTGACTGTGGATTTTCAAAGATTCATTTTTTTCCTTTTAACTTCTCTTTTAACTGTCTGGCAGAAAAATAAAACCTGTCTTTGTTTTCTGACTTTTCCCTGTATCTCTTTGCCTCCACAGCTGAGAGCCAAGCTGAGCATTGAGAAGGTGTACCTGGCTCTGGAGACGGTGGGGCTGACCGCCGAGAAGACCAAGCTGGAGAATGACTGTCGAGAAGGCGCCGTTGAACTCAAGACCCTGGACGTAAGCTGTTCACACACACATTTACACATGTATGCATAAACATGTATAAAACGTATTGATCAGAAAGCCTGTCCTTTGACACGAGGATCAAGTTTCAAAGCCCCATGTTGGCACACATCCACCATGCTGAAGTGTCCATGAGCAAGACACTGACTCAGAGTCATAGGGGGATCTAAAGAAAAATCAATAAAGCTTCATATGATAGGTCCAGCCTAACGTATTAATGCAGTTATACATGCATTTATGCTCTTACTCTTGTATTTCCTGATTTACTCAGTGTTCTGATCATAGATTGATTATTGATTGCTAACTGTCCGTGTCGTGCTTGCAGCAAAGATGTACACGACTGGAGCAGCTGAAGAACCAGCTGACAGAAACGTGCAAAAGCCTGATAAAGAGAGCCAGGGAGATCTGTAAGATGGGCCCTGGAGAGGCGCTTTCTGAAGAGCTGCAAACGGTCGGTACTCATGAGCATTTTCTTTTATCACTGAATAGACAGCAAGTTATTCCCCCTCCTTAATGATAATGTCTTTTGTATCGTTTTCATGGAGGCCGTTCATGTCATATGGTGTAATTGCTGTTTCAGATGCCCTTTCAAGTCCAACAAAGAAAAGTGTAATTAATACGTTTATTACGCAGTGATTAAAATACTTTTACAGTAGGTAGGTTAGGCAGACAAAATAAAATATCACAATATTTAGACTGAAATACCTCAATATCGATATTGTAATGATACTGCAGGGATGACTTTAATAAGATATTGACACATAAGAGAGTCAAGTAAGTTCAGACAGTTGCATCCCTTTGCTGTAATGCAGCCTTTAAAACCAGGAAAAGATGACACGAATGCTATATCACAAAATTCGATATCCAAAAAACAGAGGACAACCAGGTGTTATGTGTGACAGTGTTAACTTTGTCGATAAACAATATGGCCAAACGTCACATTTATCAGCTGTTTTGTAAGAGTGGTTTATTTGGCAACTCCAACACTTTTTAGCTCACCTGTCAAAGGCTGCTTACTAAAACTAAAAAAAAAAACATTACCTGAGAGATACATTTTATTAGCTCAAACAATTAATTCACATATTTCTCTTGTATTTTGTGTTTGGAATTAGTCATGATTATGCTTATTATAACTCTCTCACCTACAGGATGTAATTCACCCTGAGGTGCAGTAGAATGAAATTAAATGACAACATACTGAGGTGTAGAATCAAAGTTAAAAATCAGACAAAGACTCAAAACAGTACAAACATTGAAGAGTTACTTTTTAGTGTGACAGGTGCCCTTTATTGATTTGCAGTCCTGATACATTTCACTAGGGTTTGGCACTTGATGGGCGTTAATTTTGAATCCCGATAGTAGGTGCAATCCTGTAATATAGACGTTGCAAGGAGGAGGAAAAATATGACTTAATTTACTAAAATGTGACCAAAACCGACGCTTTATGAAATTACTAAAATGTGACAAAAACTAATGAATAATAAAAAAAAAACCTGGTGACAAACCTTACACTGGTTTGGAATCAAGCTACAGTTTTTTGTTAAACCCAAAATGAAAACCAGGTTACTCAGGCAGTGATTGTTATAATAACTTTGAGAGCTTGTTTCATCCACATCTATTTAATGAGCTTTTATTTGTACACCTTGTCAGCAAAGCCACAAATACCTTTTTCAGGGCCAAGAGCAACTGAAAAGGTCCAGATTGAAAGCATTGGTTTTTTTGCCACTGTAGCTTTATGTTCCAGGCAACAAGTTACAGGGGCAAGAATCTGTTTTTCTCTGTTTGACTGTGCAGTTGAACCAGAAACATGCTGTAGTGGAAATCAGCACATATCCCGTAAAAGGTTTTGAGAGTAGCAGCTATGCACAATATATATACAAAAAATATGTCGCTAAATCTTGTTTTCGGTCGCCGCAGGCTCTCAGCAGGCTGCCTGACACGCTGGACGAGCTGGACGCCATGCTGAACGAGGAGCAGTCCAGAGCAGACTGCTTCACCGGCCTCAGCGAGAGTGTAAGGAGACTCAGCCCTCTCGCTCTTGGGTCTTAAGCTGGTTCAGGGCATTTTTCTGAACGTCTCAAGCCTGTAATCAGTGATGTGATATGAAAACAAAAATCAGGAAAGCATTATCAAAAATTTATCCTGTTTTCTTCACTGCTTCCCAGGTTGTGGAGGAGTACAACCGGAGAGAGCAGGAGATCAAAAACCTGGAGAAGGAGCTAGACGATAAGAGCAACGCCCTGAACGCTTATCGACAGAACATATCAGAGGTACGCCAGCACCTTTCTGCAGTGTGTCCTCTGTGAGAAGGAGGGAGGTTGAAGAAATTGGTTTCTTGGTCTGACTGGTAAATGCTTATCTAAATGTGTTATATTGATCAGTAGGGGGCACCGGCAAAGCAGGACAAAAATGCACAAAACAAGGCCTTGATCAGCACATTGTTTGTGCAAATTCAACTCATTTGTGCAGTGTTAGCATGTTCTTTTTTTACACGTAGACAGCATGTTTTACAATGTAAAAATGTACAAAAAAAATTGACAGTGATATGAGACATCAGTTTCACACTCATGCATAAGTTTTGCACTTTTTTATCTCTTTGTGTGTGTGTGTGTGTGTGTGTGTCTGCCCCAGGCTAAGGAGCGCTGGCTTAATCCTCTGAAGCAGCTGGTGGATCAGATCAATGAGAAGTTCAGTGATTTCTTCCGCTCCATGCAGTGTGCCGGAGAGGTTGATCTGCACTATGAAAATGAGGTACGGATACCTACATACACACCTGAACATCGTGTTTGCACCGAAAAGGACCTCACAGTGATTTCATACTTATTTCAAATGGCTGTTGACTGCAGGAGGAGTACGACAAGTACGGGATCCGTATTCGGGTGAAGTTCCACAGCAGCACTCAGATGCACGAGCTGACGGCCCATCACCAGAGCGGGGGGGAGCGCAGCGTCTCCACCATGCTCTACCTCATGGCCCTGCAGGAGCTCAACCGCTGCCCCTTCAGGGTGGTGGATGAGATCAACCAGGTAGCTTTGACAACACTAATGTTCAAGTACACTTCTGCTGAAACTCAAAATGTGTTCAGTTAATTCTAAGATAATCCAAGTGTGGGCTGTTTATGAAAAAAACAATGTGGTCAGTGTATGAGGTCCATTTTACTTGATTCCACACCCCAAATGAATCATGAATCAATATCAGTATCTGTGTGTTGAAGGTGATTCACAATTCATTATTATCAATTCTTAAAAAAAGAACAGCCTACTTACATATTGACCTGACAGACTACTGTGAATTACAGCCTTTTTGGTTGATGTTTTTTTCCCCCCTCAAAATAAGTAACATTTAAACAATTGTTTGATATTTTTTCATATTTCAGATGAAAGGGGATAATATTATTAGATATTATGATTGCATCTTTATTTAGTAGATATAAAATTTTGGCCAAAAGTTCTGAATCATCTTGACTCAAAACATGGTTTACAAACATAAAGAAAAGAAAAACTCTTGTTGCATTGATGACATATAATTATAACACTTAACCCACACAGACACCTCATGTCAGGGTTGCAGGGTGGCCAAATATTGTTTTTTTTGTTGTTGTTGTTGTTATTGTTTTTAAATTTCATCTGATTTTATGTTTTTTAAGCACACCCACTCAGGTACCTGTAAGTTATAATGTAACAGTTAGTAACCACCTGCTTGCTCATGCATCTCGTCCTCTGCTCAGGGAATGGATCCAATAAACGAGAGGAGGGTCTTCGACATCGTGGTCCGCACAGCGTGTAAAAAGACGACATCTCAGTACTTCTTCATTACACCCAAAGTGAGTGTTTGTTCCTGTTCATGACTGTTGAAGTGTGTGTGTTTTGTATGTGTGTGTGTGTGTGTATGTCTGTCTGCTCTTCATCTGCCTGAAACTCGCTTTCCGGCTGTTTGTCCTCAGCTCCTGCAGAACCTCCAGTACGCCGAGGAAATGACCATCCTGTGTGTCCACAACGGCGCCTACATGCTTCCCCCCAACCAGTGGGACGAGCAGGCCTTCATCAGGCAGCATTTGCGAAGAAAAGCGAGAGCTTGAATCCTCCGGCCCAGCCTCACACTGTCACTTTAATTGACAGTGTGACTGTTTATTTTCAATTCAGTCAATTCAAAAGGTCAAGTTGAAAAAAAAATCAATCTGCTGTTCATCAGTTAATGATAAAGCATTTATATTTTGGTATTTTATGTCAGATTGGATGTATGAACCTGAAAAGAAAAAAAAAGCTTCAAATTTTTCTAAAAAAGATTGAATGTGGAGCTTGCTTGGATGTAACCCAGTCTCTGGTCTGCACCGCAAGAGTTTTTAACAGAACCTTAAGTTACTGTTCACTTATTCATTTAGGCTTTTTTTTAGTAACTACTTCAAAGGAATAAATATATAAATAATAGAAGATAAGTAAGCAATGAGCTCCTTTGCTCATTTTGCATTTGCACATTTTTGTAATTCATGCCAAACTGTTTCATCTCTCTCCTTATGGTTGCTCTCATGTTTATATTTCAATAAAATTGTCTCTTTTTTTCTAAATGGCTTTGTTGAGGTATTTCAAATATTGATTCAAGTGTCTGATACTTTCCTTGACTTGATTACTGATTCAATACAGAGATCAGCAAACAGGATCCAAATCAGTCTCAAGTCTCAAAGGCTTAACTTCATCATTTAAGCCAAACACACATGGAATAAAATGTTAGGAGCTATGACATGCAGCAGACACTGATGTGTCTTAATGAAGCATACTTCAGTTGTGGTTATATGTGAAACGAGGCTGAAAAGCTACTCCTTAAACTCCCCTGACAACTGTGCCAATCTGAAGTATATATAGTTTTCCATCAAATCCAAATGATGTGGAAATATACGTCTAGCTGATCTAGTATTACCTTTTCTTCTTAAATTCCCCTTTATGGATGTATATAGGGCTAAAAATTTCTCTGTTTGCGTGTCACTGACAAGCAACACAAGCGGCACAAATACGTGTTCAAAGAAGGTTTTTATTTGCGGAGGTCTCATGTTGGCAGCACAGAAGAAACGGCAGCATTGCGAGCTTCATTTTGAGAAGAAACTGCCGTCATGCTTCCTGGAGTACCCCCTGTTTGTAGAGGCGTTATGGTGAGACTCTGCAGAGGGAGAAGACAGGGCATCACATTGCAAACCAGGACACACCTCGCTCAAAATCAAGTCTGTCACAGTCCAATTCTCAGCTTAAGCTGAGTGAGGCCTGCAGTCATAATTACACTGAGCCTCGTGCTGGGATTTGATTCAGAAATTGGCTTCAGCGCTTTTCTGCACACAACATCATATGCTACGGCAATGCACATAAAGTCGACCATATAATTGAACTTTACCTATGGCTCCCTCGATGCTGTAAATCGAGCACCTCTGAGGGCTGACCCACATTCTGATGTCTCTCTCCAGTTCATTTTGTGGGGCTTCCTGCTTATTGTAGCTTTTCAGTGTTCTCCTGTAAAAAAAAAAAAAAAAAAGACACAGTTGATCTCTTGGGAGTTGATGGTCTGTGATTTTTTTTATCTTCCATTGTTTGCATTGCATGAGCTCCAGCACCCACCCCTGGTCTGCAGAGACAGTCTCCCTCTGGTACAGCGTCTGGCTCTTGGTCTGGAGGAACTCCTCGTGGTGGTTGTACACAGATTTCAGACAGAAGTCGAGGCTGTCCCTCGGGGCCTGGGGTGCACAACACCAGCACTGCATTAGATGAGCTTAATATGCCTGTTCCCTGAAGCGTAGCTCTGATTTCATGAGTGATACCTCTTGCTCATAATGCATAACGCTCCGCCTGGTGCTGGCCAAGGTTGCTCTGTCGTGGAGGCGACTCCATGGCTCCTCACTTTGGACAAGGTGTGTTGGTTTATCATAAGGCTCTCTCTGCAAAGTGGGAAAAGACAACAAATGAAGCAAATTCTAAAATTATGAACAAAATGATGCCCACTCTGACAAAAAAAGTGTCTATTCACATGAAAAAGAGAGATCAGATATTTTTAATGGTACAGAGGTGCGTAAAATGCAGTCCAGTACAACAGCAGCACTAACTATGAGCTCAATGCCAAACATAGAACTGAATGAACACCTCTATTTCTGTGACAAAAAGAAGAGCTGAGCATTACAGGCAGCAGAAAAGGAAACTTTATGCCATAACAGGATTGTATTAGATTGTGCTGGTGGGCCTAATACCTAATTTTAACCTATTGTATAATGGTTACCTCCACTATGGGCCTCTGTTACACCAACAAATTATGTTTTGAACGGATATCTTCTATGTGGAGCTTGTAGATGTATATTTCTCAAGAGCATGTGAAATGTGATCTTCTCCTGTGTATGTTTGTGACCTCGTTAACTTTGATTTTGAGGACTGACATCTGAATAACTTCATACAAATTAAACCAGTTTGGTTCGAGCAGAAAGAAAATATATTATAAATGAAAGCCATGTGACCGAACTGTTTACTGTGGAGACATATTAGGAAGCAGCGCGGCCTAATGGCTCAGTGGCCTTAGTTAAGGTAAGGTAAGTTAAGTTAAGTTAAGATGTTTTTGGACGTGTCCCACCTGCTGCTGCCTGAAGCCGCTGAAAGAGCAGTCGTTCTCCAGCCTTGGGTAAGGAAATGGATCTCGCTGTGACATCGTCGCGGTGGAAAAGTATCCTGTTTGTTTATTGTTGTTGTCTTTTCCCAGATGCGGCCTCACAGCAGGATGCACCCCCGGGATGTTTACAACCTCGTCTCTAAGCAACCAAGAACTTCCGGGTAGAACGGCGCAAATTTTAAGGGTTCCTAGAGCAACACGAGGAACCTAATTTAATATAAAGAATCACATATGATTAAGGAAAATGAAAACAGCTTTTCTCCAATAGCATATATTTATGCCGCATTACACAGTCACATTTTACCTTCATCATATCCAGATGTTGATGAAGACTACACTGGTTGGTGGAATAAGCCACTGAATTAAATGTAAAAATAATAAATGAATCATAATAGTCATGAAGCTGTATTTCAACGGCGGATGAAAATATCAGTTTTCCTTCACCAAAGTAATTTTTTCTCTTTGCCTACCCTTATTTGATAAAGATATTGTTTAGCCAGTATGATTTTAAGGAGGGCACACACACCATCAGTAATATTAACAGTAGGAATTCACAAATTATAGGTATTGTTTTGATATGAAACCCTGATGAGAAAATGTCACCTTTACGCCTAGGTGTTTCTTGTAGCCGATGACACTAAAAACACTTTATGGCACACATTCTGAAATTCATTTAAGGCTGAAACAGAAGGTGGTTTACTCTAAAAGGCTATATACACAGTGATGCGTTTAAGTGATGACTCAGAGTTAGCAGCACCTGCCCAGGCCCCTCCCTGTATCCACGGTGAAGCCCCGCCCACCACATGCTGTGCAGCACCTCTGCTCGGGTCGCAGCTCACCTCCACCTGCAGTCCGGGACAGGCGACGATGGAACGAGGCCCGCTCTTCTTCTGCCACCTCTTGTGGCTCCTCCTGGCTCACACACACGCCGAGCTGCCCATGTGCAAAGAGGTGAGGACCTTCACATTGCTGTCACTGATATATTGGTCAAAATGATTTTCATTCTGAAAAAATGAAAGCAGCATAAATTTTATAGAGGAAGGCTTTCTCCACAGTTGTAGATGGAAACAAAATGTTCAAAATCAACCAAAATATGAAACTTGCAGAGTAAAGAAAGCTCACAAGGGTGATCCTGCTGTCCTGTCTGAAAGTTATTAATGGATAGACACGGGTCATGCAGCATTTGTTGATATTTTGGAAGACAAGTGACTGAAGAAACTTCCCTTTTCCTTCATGCCAAAATCAAGCAAAAATATTTTTCTAGAGGGAGTGACAAACAGCTCGGCTCATATTTGTACTACTGGAGGACGCCCTTCTTTCTTTTGTCTGTTTATGAGATGGAAATATTTACCTGACACTGCCCGCAGCATTTTATTTTAAAAAGCCTTGTTTCACACTCCCTCACATACGTCAGGAGTGGGGTTTATGGGAAGTGGACATATGGTGGCCGACCTGTACCTGGCTGTGAAGCATTACATCAGTCATCTGCCGGTGCTTACTTTAGTGTCTTCATGGTCACGGGTCATGTGTGACTATGTTTTACCAGAGACATGAAAACCCTCTCCACCTCTCCCTTGACCGACTTTATGGTCCAAATATTTGCATTACAACAGCACCGTTTGATAATGCTAGAATATTTCTTTTTTTATCAGCCGGCTGTGCTCTGAAAGTTGATGATAGGATAATGTCACAGTGGTGCCTTATCTAGTTGCATGGCCGAGTTACTTGAAGAGAGCTGAAACCTTTCACTTGAAGGTGAGCGAGCACTGGGTTGTAGGTGGCTGGTAGCAGCTGTTCCCACCAGGTGATTTTGTTTTCTGTTGCTGCCGGTCAGTTGACCATGAGACACTTCGGTCACAATGTCCCGTTGCCTTGGTTCCCTCATGTTTGTATAGAGGAGGCGATGAGGCACGAGGCCCACGTCTCAAGTTTGATGAATTTTTACATCAAATCCTGCCCCTCGGACGCATGTTCATCTGATACCCCGGCCGCGGCTAATGTAGCAGCACTAATCAAAAAAACACAAGCTCAGAGGCTGGTGTGTTTTTGTTAACTATTAATCCCACGTGGCTGTGGGGGCTTGGCGTTGGTGCTGAGTGACCTTCTTGGAATACAGAGAACAGCTCGCCGGTGTTGACCAATCACCAAAATGTTAAGGTTATCCTCTGTGCCCACTCAGTATTCATGACTCATTTCAGAAGGGTCAGGATTAACAAGATCAGCTTTGCCATTCTGCCGCCGCATCCCAGATAACATCATTACGGGTGGGACGGTGTTTGTCTGTTGTCAAACACCTACACAAAAAAGCAGCAGGCGAACTCGGTGCAACAGTGGTGACGTGCAGAAACAACTGAAATAAAGTGTTTACTGAAGGGTTGGACTAATCAGCATTTTCCCCCCTTGGCTGGGTAAATAAACCCTGGAGCCTCAGTGGTAGAGAGCAGCTACACATCCTTGATGAGGGAGATTAAGACAACAGGTGAGACAGCCTCATGGGCAAATATTAACCTCCACTTCTGTTTGGAAAGGAGGTTGGCCTGTTTTCGTGAGAAATTCCTCAGGTATAAAACAACGCATGTTGTAAAAGCCCAACTTATTTTGCTGCGTCATATGTGTTTGCTTTATCTTTCAGCATAATCTATTTTGTGTCTTTCCTTATTGAGTGCCAGTGGATTATAAGATAGTTTTTTATTTAACTAGGAAACACCCAGCTGACATTAAACCTCTTTCCGACTGGGGTCCTGGCTAATGGATATGATTTAAAATGTAGTGAAGTACAATACTCAAGCAAAAAGTACTTAAGTAAAGGTAAGATGACTGACTTTAAAAAAAAAAAATACAAGTACACAGAAAAAGGTACTCAGTTACAGCAATGTGAGTATTAGTTACTTCAATCTGGTGGGGGGTTGGCAAAAAGGATAGAGGTCAGGAGAAGCACCAGGATGCAGCTTTACTTTACTGTGTGAAACTCCCAGCTGTGTTTTCTCCCTGCAGTCAGATTACCACTTTGAGTACACAGACTGTGATGTGCTCGGCTCCCGATGGAGAGTGGCTGTTCCCAACAAAGCCAACACATGCACCGGCCTCCCGGATCCAGTCAAAGGCACCGAATGCAGTGAGTATCCCACGCTCCCATCTTCTTTATATATATTTTTGTAT
The DNA here is from genome assembly GCA_900302555.1 of Myripristis jacobus. NCBI lineage: Eukaryota > Metazoa > Chordata > Actinopteri > Holocentriformes > Holocentridae > Myripristis > Myripristis jacobus. The sequence continues at coordinate 32,317 of OMLB01013080.1, forward strand.
ATCTCCTCCATGCCCTCAATGCATAATCTGTGTCACAGCATCATAATTTACCTAATAATCACATATTTACAAGATTGTAACCACTATTTCTTCATCACTGTATGACGTTGGTCTTTTTCTGATGAGATGAGATCTCTTTTTTTAGCTTTCTCCTGCAGTGAAGGGGAGTTTCTCGACATGAGGACCCAGGAGTGCCAAAAGTGTGCGGCGGGGACATACTCTCTGGGGACCAGCGTGGCTTTTGACGAGTGGGGCGGCCTGCCAGCTGGTTTTGTCTCTCAGGGGTTGAACACAAACGGTGGGATTGTCCACACAAACTGCTCCAAGTTAGTACGCCTCACACGCCTATTTTCTGACTGCTGGTGCTGGTTTCTCACATAATTCAACGGCAAACTCTTTTGTCTCTCTTTTGTCACCTCTGAGAAGCTCATCAACCTGTTGTTCTCTGCTTCTGCTGTTTCTCTAGCTCAACCTGGACACCAAAGGGCGATTACATTGCCTCAAACACAGACGAGTGCAGTGCAATTTTGTCCTATGCTGTGAACCTGAAGAAACACGGAACTGTGTCCTTTGATTATTTCTACCCCGACAACAGCATCTACTTTGAGTTCTTTGTAAGTGTTATATTGTGACTTTCTCTTGCTGATGTTATTTTTTTTTTTTTAAAGATTCATATTTGGTGACCTCTGGCTCATTTCTCCATCCCAGGTTCAGAACGACCAGTGCCAGTCCACAGACTCCGACAGCCGCTGGATGAAGATCTCAGAGAGCGACTGGAGCCACCACACAGTATGTCCGTCTGCAGCTTCATTACACTCGCTGGCATGCTGCCTGTCATTTTTATTTATTTTTTTTAATCTGTGCTGCTCTCTATCTCTTTCGTTCCTCGTCATTTCAATTTCACTCTGTGCAGGTGGAGCTGAACAAAGGCAACAATGTGCTGTACTGGAGATCCACCGCCTACACTCTGCTGGGCAGCGCTATCAAACCCGTGCTGCTGAAAAACATTGCCATCTCAGGTGATTCTCTCCTCCGTATCTCTGGAGAAATGAAGCCTGTATCTCAATGCTGTCTGAGACGTGTGAATCGCCCTCCGCATGTTGTGAGAAACGCCTGAGCCAAAATCAGAAAAGCTTGACATCTCGTGTGTATAGAGCTGCACTCTACACTGCTGATGGATTTCTTCAGAGCTGTTTCTCCTTAATGACCCATTAGAGAGAGGAGCGTGTTGTGCATGCTGGGACATGTGCAAAAAATAAAAAATGAAAGAGCCAAGTGAGAAGCATGATATACCAGTGAGACAATTTTAGGCATGTTTCACAGGATTTCAGAAGTGAGAGAAAACTGTCAAAATTTCACACTGCTTTTAAGTAAAATTCATCTCTCAAGGAGAATAACTGAGGGAAAGGATCTTTTTTTTTTTTTTTTAACAATATCATTTTTGGTTTATATTATTTGTCCAACTGGCTCTTTTGCCTTTTTCAATTTGCTGTATTGGTTATAGGCCTGAGAATTGAGTGGGCCTGAAATTCAGTATTACAGGACTCATCTGTACCCCTCATGATTATGGTATGACTGATGGTTTTTGTCCAGGGGTGGCCTATATGTCAGAGTGTTTCCATTGCAAACCTGGCACCTACAGTTCAACTCCAGGGTCTGCCCGCTGCACCCCGTGCCCCGCCAACTCCTTCTCCAATAAGGGTGCCACTGTATGCCATGAGTGTGAAAACGACAAATACGCAGGTATGTTTGCATTTGTAGTACTCAACTAGTCTGAACTTGTGTGGATACACTTGAATTACATTCATGTAGCACATCACACATTTGCATGTTACCACACAAAGGCAAGGCAATCTACATGCAAATACATGCTGGTTGATTGCATACAAAGTGTGTGTAGGGTTTGCCCTATCAGTGGATCTTAATGTGAGCTCCGTGTTCTCCCTTGTACCTGCTGGCTGTTTCCCCTGGCCTGGCTGCTGTTTTTCCAGAGGCTGGTTCAGCGAGCTGTAAACCAAGACCTGCATGTAACAGCAGTGACTACTTCTACACTCACACTCCATGTGATTCAAATGGAAAGGTACTGTGGCAACAGTAAATGAAATATGTGGAGCTAGCATTTATGGAAATGAAAACAGACACTGCCTCAAAGGAATGCTCCAACAATTTGGGGCAAAATACTCTTTTTCCAGCTTACCCAGACTGAGACCAGATGTTCGATATCATTTTCACCTCTGTACGTCCGGTGGTTTGGTTTTTTCAGGTAGCATTTTGTTTTAGCTTAGCATAAACACTTGAAGTCTATAGGAGTCATTAGCTTAGTTCCGTCAAAGTGAAAAAATAAACCTTACAGCAACTCTGAGGCTGTCTTATTTACACAGTGTATCACATGTACCTGAAAAACACATCTTGTAATTAACGATTAATAATCAACTGTTATGTCAACCACAGAGACATTAGCAGCTTCTTTCATGTGTTCATTTCTCGCTCGTTGTGTATCTCAGACCCAGCTCATGTACAAATGGATTGAACCCAAGATCTGCAGTGAGAGTGTTGAGGGAGCGGTGAAGCTGCCTGCCTCAGGGGAGATGCAGACCTGTCCTCCATGTAACCCCGGCTTCTTTGTCACCAACTCCTCCATGTGTGAACCCTGCGCCAGCGGTTTCTACTCCAATGGAACAGGTGCAGAACCACCAGACGCTGTCGCAACGTGCGCCAGCTTCACTCAGATACACATTACATGTCTGTTTATCTAAGCCTAAGGGGCCTATTTCGCATGGCTACTTACCAAAGATATTAATCATTTGACACAAAATACTAAATTATTTTATTTAAAGCCTTTATTGCGATATGGCCAAGTGCAATATCCAAATTGCAAGAGCTGCAGTTGTTAAACAAATGTAAAATATGTGACAGAGCATTGTTACAAATTAAGCGTTGTGGTGTTTTTGAGTTGCCCTGGTGTGTGAATCATATTCTCTAGACATGAGCCTAAGAAAAAAATTGTTTTGTACAGACCCCAGTAAAAAATCACAATATCACCAATTTAATAGCGTTTTAAATGAAAATGAAAAATATTATGAAAAAATTATAATTCCTACCAAAATTGTGAATCATATCGCAGACGTAATATTTGTAAAATGAATATGTTTTTACCAAATTATTCAGTCCTACTCAACTCAAGTCCTATTCAACTAAGCCGTGTGATAACTACATAATAATAATAATGATAATGATAATGATTATGATAATGATAATAATAATAATTTTGTATCTTGCCTCTTAATTAATTGTTTCATCATATTGAAGAAGGTCACTGAATTGTTTTGAGGCTATACTCATCCAGTTCATGGCAGAAATTCAAATCACCTCAACCATTTCTGCCTCATCCAGTGGTTTTGCCATGCACACACACTCTGACACAGTCACTCTTCATGCACTGACAGCGTGTGCCGAGTGCCCCGTTGGCACCGAGCCGGTCGTGGGCTTCGAGTACAAGTGGTGGAACAAGATGCCGAGCAACATGAAGAGCTCGGTCTTCCGTCGAGAGTACAGCGACACCGACCACAGCACAGGTGAGAGATTCAACCGATGGACAAGACGTCACGCTGCGCAGCTGGCAGGACGTCACGGCTGTCAACTATTATAACCTCACAGTGTGTGCTGAGCAATAATCACCATCACAGAAAGTATTTATACAGCATTTTTCAGAAGTGTTTTGCAGAGAAAAGAGAGTAAAACAAAGAGTAGCTGCTGGGATCATGACTGATAGGACACATACAACAAAACAAGTGATTTCAAAGGCGAGACTGATTTGGCTAGCCTTTGTTTCTCACACTGGATGTGAGAAACAAAGCCTCGACATCCTGATGGCAAGAGCACAGTCATCTGAAAGTCTCTTTGTGTGCATTGCTGGTATTGACGTATGTTTTTCTTGCCTTATTTGCTATGACAGCCTGGGAGGTGGCCGGGGAGTACATCTACACCATCCCTGCTGATCAGGACTCCGATTACATGATACTGTCACTCAACGTCCCTGGATACAGGTGAGGCGAGACTGATCCAAATTGGTTAAATTAGTTACTTTAAAAAAAAAAAAATCTCCATGTATCATGAATTTCACAGGGATTTAATGAAACGTATTGTGTCTCCAAAGGCTGCCTCAGTCCATGGCCAAAGACAGTGAGAGGAGTGAACTATCCCGGATCACGTTTGTGTTTGAGACCATATGTACAGCTGACTGCACACTTTACTTCATGGTGGTGAGGGGAAATGTTACAATATACACTGTATGGACAAAAGTATTGGGCCACACCTCTTAATCACTGAATTCAGGTGTTTCATTCAGTCCCATTTGCCACAGGTGTGTAAAATCAAGCACCTAGCCATGCAGTCTGCCTTTACAAACATTTGTGAAAGAATGGCTCGTTCTAATGGTGTTCACTGAATTCAAGCATGGGGCTGTAATAGTATTGTAATAGGATGCCACCGATGCCTCCTCTGGCATTAACATCAGCACAAAAACTGAGCGCCGGGAGCTTCATGGCATGGGTTTCCATGGCCAAGCAGCCGCTTGCAAGCCTTACATCACCAAGCACAACACCAAGCGTCAAATGGAGCAGTGTAAAGCACGCCGCCACTGGACTCTGGAGTGGTGGAAACATGTTCTGTGGAGTGACCAATCACACTTCTCTATCTGGCGGTCTGATGGATGAGTCTGGGTTTGGTGAATGCCAGGAGAACGTTCCCTGCCTGACTGCACTGTGCCGACTGTAAAGTTTGGTGGAGGAGGGATGATGCTCTTGGTTTGTTTTTCTGGGCTCAGCCTCGGCTCCTTAGTTCCAGTGAAGGGAAATCTTAATGCTTCAGCTCACCAAGACATTTTGGACAATTCTCTGCTTCCAGCTTTGTGGGAACAGTTTGGGGAAGGCCCTTTTCTGTCCCAGCATGACTGAGCCCCAGTGCACAAAGCAAAGCTCCATAAAGGCATGGCTGGGTGAGTTTGGTGTGGAAGAACTTGACCGGCCCGCACAGAGCCCCGACCTCAACCCCATCCCGCACCTTTGGGATGAATTAGAACAGAGATTGTGAGCTGGTCCCTCTCGTCCAACATCAGTGCCGGACCTCACAAATGCTCTTCTGGATGAACGGGCAAAAATTCCCCCAGACACACTCCAAAGTCTTGTAGAGAGCCCTCCCCAACACCATATTAATGCCTATGGACTTAGAGTGGGATCATAAAAGCTCCTGTAGTTGTGACGTGTAGACGGCCTGATACTTTTGTCCATATAGTGTATGTCTCATGTGTGATCCCAACATCAGTAAGTTCAATTTGACACCAGTATGAATACCTGAGGTGAGTGTCTTCCTCCCCAGGGTTATAATCAGTGGAACAACGATGTGGTGGAGCAGTGGCGCGGCAGCAGCAGCAAACAGTCCTACTCCTACCTGATCCAGAGCAACAGCACCGTCAGCTTCACCTGGACCTTCCAGCGCACGCAGGGACATACTGTGGTGAGACACAACTACACTGTATGTCTCAAATATCACTTTTGAGCCATGACCCTCCTACAATTCTCTGAAAAAAAGCACAAACACCTTTAAGAAAAACAGATTGCATATGCAGGGACATCCAAAATAACCAGAGTGACTGATTCCACTGATTCCACCATGTGTAATATCTGACTATATGATCATTAACGAGGATTGTTTTTTTTTTGGGTGATTTTATTGTCTCAGTCACTATATACGCTGATTTTAATGTGACTACATTACTTCTGAGCTGTATAAAGTGTTTTATATATTAATGATCTCCTGATACAGTGTGTTTACTTTGTCATTGTTGTCATTATCATTACTGAAAGGTTTATTATTGTTGATTCATTGTTGTTTGTTTTGCATTATGATTTAATGTGTACTTGTGTGGACCCCAGGAAGAGTCGTTGCCACCTCGGTAGTGACTAGTGAGGATCCAAATAAATTAATAAATGAATAAATTCCTTGACTAGTGCTTCCTTTTCTCCAGGAGAGGAAGTACAGCGCTGACGTTGCCAAGATCTACTCCGTCTATATCACCAATGTGATCGACGGCGTGGCCTCCCACTGTCGCCACTGCGCTCTGGGCCTCGGCTACGGCAAGACCAGCTCTGCCTGCGTTCCCTGTCCGCCCGGGCACTACATGCTCAACGGCACAGGAGTGTGTAAGAGCTGCCCGGCAAACACCTTCATCAGGGCTGAGCAGCCTTTGGGAGAGGGGGCTTGTATCCGATGTGGACCAAATACAAAGAGAAACAAGGCAAGAAGTTAATTTATTTCAGATATATATATACAGCACATTTAACGCTATATTGTAGAGCTTTTTTTTGATTTTGTACAGAAACTGAAAACCAAGCTTCTGTAGTGCCCTAACCAAATCATATGTGGTGGACCATCATTTTTTTTGTCACCACTGTTCTTCCTTGTGAAGTTTCTTTTTGTAATCATTATATTTTATTATACTTATTTATTTAGCACAATGTGAACCAACAGTCAGCATGTTCATAATGTACAACTTTCAATGCTGTTTTTAATAAAAATGATAGGGCTAATGACCGACTTTTCCACAAGCTGCATACAAGGCTTTGTGTTGACAACCTTGACGGGACATAGGCAAAAGTCCCTTTTTGCTTTTTGAGTGTTTAAAATAAAAAAAAGTAAGAACCTGCATTTTTGTCAGTTCATTTTTGTAAGTTAAATTATGATACAAACTGAACTGTGGCCTAAAAGCCGAGGTGCAAACCAAATTGTGAAAAATGTGTGATGTGATTTTTTTTTTTAAAACTCTTTTTAAATTCTTGCTCTTTTGACTCTTTTCATGTTCAGCTGTTGGAGTTGCACTTGATGGATGATTTGTGCTATATAAGTAAGGCTTGATTGATTGATGTCATGCAATCACATGCCTGATGTGTCTGTCATCCTCATGTTTCTGACCGCCACATTTCCTCTCGTCCTGCAGGCCCGCTCAGCCTGCCTCAGCGACTGCACGCTGGATGTGCAGAGCAGCGAAGGAGCGCCGCTGCACTACGACTTCTCTCCTCTGGCCAACGTCACCGGCTTCCAGAGCAGCCCCCGCTTCACCAGCAAAGGCCTGCGCTACTTCCACCACTTCAATGTGGCTCTGTGTGGGAAAGAGGTGAGCAAGTATGATACACACTTTCTGTAAAAAAAATGAAATCCAGTTTGATATGTGGTCATGACAGCCTGTGTGTCTCTCACAGGGCAGAGAGCTGGCCGCCTGCGTGGACAACGTGACAGAGAGCGGACGGGAGGTCAGAGGTTACGTCTGCCAGTCCACGGTGGTTCCCTCTGACATCCGGGGCCAGAGCGTCGTGTCCTCCCAGCCCGCCGTTGTTGGTGACACCCTCATCGGTACGAACTGAAAGCTGTAAATGAGAGGATGTGCTTGGCTTGAATTTGAGGAGCTAAGTAAACAACACTGGGTCCTTTAAAAACACTCCCAACAATGTTTTTTTTTTTCGTCTATATCAATATTTTCTGCAACTTGCTAAACAGTTTACCATTATTTTTCAACTGGCATTTTGCAAAGTGACTTGAATGAAAAGTCTGTTATAAAAATGCATCTCACTTACTACTATCATTATTGCTGTTACTGTTCATTTATTTTATTTATTTGCACACACATAACCAATATAAGCCAATATTATAATAAAACAATAAAACAACCTTATATGTGAAGCCCCTTTAAAGTCCATGTCCACTAAGCAAAATCATTTGAAAATCAATTACAATAAATGAAAAATTTCATGTGGATGTTATACAAACTAATGAAACTAATTACGAGGGAAAAATGCGCAAAAAATACACATACAAACACAAATGCATGTATAGAATGTACGTATTAGGAAGAAATAGATTTTGGAGGTTGTTGTTATTAGTATCAGTAACCGGGCTGCTGTTAATATTACACACTGCTCAGTGTCTGTTGTAAAGTCTGACAGGGTGCAGGATTTAAATGACTTGTGCATGCTAAATGTGTGTGCATAAAATACGTGAGGTTGCAATGTGTATTTCAGATGGAGAGTAGGTAAACAGCATGTCTTGTGCTTGTGTTTGCAGGTGTAACCACTAAAACAACCCTGAGTGACATCTCCTCCCTGGAGCAATCATTTCCCACTGCGTCCAGCCTGCCAGACGTCATCTTCTATTACAGGTTATATAAATATAGCACATTGCTCATTTATTCCCATTTGTTTAATTCATTCATTGATTTTTTCGGTTGCATATTCAATTGTAGGTATTTTATACTGAATGTTAATTGTTTAATTATAGAATGAAATACAAAGGTAAAAAAAATCACCTTTATTTGCTCAATTTAGCACCTGGAGTTGATGTTTACACCTTTCCACTCTGTATTACGTCGGCAGGTCTAGTGAGACAACTCAGGCGTGTAAACATGGCAGGTCAACCACCATCAGGCTGAGATGCGATCCCACAGTGACAGCCAAAGACCACATCACGCTGCCAAGGTGTCTTACATCATGACTAAGCTGCACTTCTGACCTCTGAAGTCATCCCGACCGAGTTTGATTTGGCTCATGTGTTGGGGCGGCCAGCTTGTCACCTAACTGGCCTCTGTCAGTGTGGACTTTGGACAAAGTGACCCCTTGGGGATATTTTATGGCACTGCAACTGTTGTGGACAAGTCGTCTGACTCTCTCTCTCTTGTGTTGTTTTCCTTCACAGTAACTGCTCAGAGGGGACATGTGATGGATGCTCTTTCCACTTCCTGTGGCGAAGCCGGCACGCGTGCCCGCTCTGCACAAAACACCACTACAGAGAGATTGTCAGCGCATGCATTCAGGGAATACAGGTAGCAATGCACAAACTTTTACATATCAATAGGAATTATTAGATGCAATAAGGCTGGAGCGAGTCAGACTGTGTGTGTGTGTGTGTTTGTGTGTGTTCCAGAGAACCACCTATGTGTGGCAACAGCCCCTGCAGTGCTACGGCGGCGAGGCCTTACCGCCACAAAGAGTCAGCGCTTGTGTAACTCTGGATTTCTGGCTCAAGTTTGGCGTTTCCACGGGAACGATTGCCGCTGTGCTGCTCATCAGTATCAGCTGCTATTTCTGGAAGAAGACACGCAAGTAAGATTACAGAACTACACCTCAGCCTGTAGCATCTGTTGTTTAATCACTGACATGCAGCACACACTTTGACAACTTTTTTCTGCCATGTGCTGTGAATATTCATGTTCAAGATTCAGTTTATATTAAGGTTATTGTAACACCTGACCCATGAGAGTGACTAGTCAGAAACCAAATAAACCAAATGTAACGTTGCCAAGGCGACACTGTTGCTGGAGTGCCATGTTTTTTAACCAGCGGACGTCCTCCATGCTCAGGCTGCAGTATAAATACTCCAAGCTGGCGATGAACTCCAGCGGGAAGGAGTGCGAGCTCCCCGCTGCAGACAGCTGCGCCATCATGGAGGGAGAGGACGCAGAGGACGACCTCATCTACCTCACCAAGAAATCCTTCTTCAACAAAATCCACAAGTCTTTCTCAAGAGAGGTCAGTAAGCCTCCCTTCACACACAACAAGCTCACGAGACACTGAGGGCCTCGTCTCATGGTGTTGTCAATGTGTTTTTCAGAGGACGTCGGATGGATTTGACTCGGTTCCCCTCAAGTCTTCGTCCTCAGGCCTGCCCAGAGAGGAGGACGACTCTGATGGCCCTTAAATCAGAGGATGAACCGATCCTTCTACCACGGCGCAGAGGATGCGTTACATGAATGCAAATCAGGAAAAAAAAAAACTTTGGGTTTTGAATATTAGAGATTTTTTTGTGAATGCATTTTATTTATTACAGGTTAATTACAAATGACACGGCGCCATTGGGATATTTTTAGAATAGTGTCGAAACAGAATTTTTGTTTGGCATCATTTGTCATAATGTTACATCATCAGAAGCAAACCAAAATTAAAAATCTCCATATTGGGGATTTTTTTTTTTTTTTTTTTAAGTCTGGGATGTTTTTCAAAAGTATGCTGAAATCACCAAGAAAATGCTGACATTTACTTTGGAGTAATGTTTATGTAGATGTGTGATCCTGTGTACATTTTATATTACTGTGAGTGTGTATGCCTCATCTTGCATTGTTGTTGTTGTTGTTGTTGTTGTTGTTGTTTTTTATTATTTAGGCCATCCTGTTCTGTTCTTTGCTATGAATTTATGTGTGCCAACAACCTGCTCTACTGCACCGCAGATCATGGTATCGTTTCCTTTTACACGTTAGGTAAACAACATGTCTTTACACAGACCTGTAATGCTGCCTTCGCGTGCTCCTCGTATACTCCTTTACAGGGCACAAATACAGATAAATATGACTCCATGGGCTTTAAAGTGCTTTCAATTAAAAATAATAACAACATCTATTTTTGGTGGCTGTTCTTTTATTTGAAAAAAACCCCAAGAGGAACAGAGTTTACTTAGGAGAAAATGCACAAAATGCTGTGTTAGCCAGTGATTGCTGAATGTGCATGGCATATTAATACTAATATTACCAATACATTCAATATTAATAATACAAATACTACTACTACTGTTGATAATAATTTTATTCTTAGATTTAAAAAGTCCTTAACACACACACAAAAAAAATAGCATGAAAGCACATGACATGACAACTAAAGGCTATAAAAGAGTGACAGTGACAACTACAACAGAAATTATTTACATAACACATTGCCATGAAAATAAAATGCACGGATTCTATTCACATAATGACGAAATATGTGACTCTCATAGTTACTGACACAATTTTCACGCAGTTTCAGACACGCCATCTAAATGTGCGGCTGGCCTGTTCAGTCGTGTTATTTCCCACAGCGCCTGAAGGCAGCGTGGGTTTCTGGCCTTCTCTGTCCCCGGGGCTGTGAAGATGACCATCTCGCGAGACTTGGCCCACAATGTTGCAAGCGGGGCGAAATCTCGGGAACTGCACACAGGCGCAGCAGGGGCAAAATCGCGTTTTTAGTTTCCAAATCGCCGCATGCAAACACCTGTTGTGCGGCGTTTTTTCGAAGAAGTAGCCGAAGTAGCGAATGCTCCGCGACGCCGAGGGGAATTTCCCGTGAGCCTGGCTTCCGCTACTGAGGGGGAAACTTAACTTTGTTGTGCACAGCTCACCACCACCACCAGCTCACTCTCACCAAGGAAAAGCAGAAGTCAACTTCGGGGCTTGTTCTGCAGGAATGTCGCAGAAAGAGAGACCCAAGTTTTACCGGCAGGAGCTCAACAAGACCATCTGGGAAGTACCGGAGCGCTACCAACACCTGTCCCCTGTCGGCTCCGGAGCCTACGGATCCGTGTGGTAAATCACGTTTTTCAGAGTGTGTGTGTGTGTGTGTGTGTGTAGCCGTGCGCCCCCCTCCTCTCCTCCGCCCTCCACCCCCATTCATTTACACCAGGCCTGCCCTGCAGATGCTAAAGTTAGGTTAGCTCTTCAGTTTTACAGCTAATGTTAGCGCCAGTGCGGAGCCGCGATGCGCTCCCCAGCAAACACCTTTCAATCTCAGTCCGGCTCATGTGTTCACTTCCTCGTTAGCCACTTGTAAGATTATTATTATTTTTTTTAAAATATATTATCCAGCACGGAAAAATGGTAGCGGGAAACGGAGTTGGAAAGTGGGAACGAGGTTGGGGTGTTACAGTTACACCTGTGTTTACATAAAGAGTTATTTTGTTTTGTTTGTTTTTATTTACTCCACGTTAATATAATGTCGCATGCTGTGCCCAGAGGCTACTGTACAGGCATTTTCTAATATTCTGGTAAAGTCACACCACTAGTTGATATGTTGGATTAGGTTAAAAAAAGGGCTGATAATCTGTGTCACTAGGTCAGTTTTGATATATGCACTTGGCCTAACTTTGTGTGTTTTAAGTAATCGATATCCACAATAATGAGGCACTCGCAGTCCTGCTTATTGATTTGAGCATTTTAACAAGGACTTTTTTCCGATGATTGTTTTCCTAGTAAGGTGGATTTCCTGAATGCTGCCTGGTAACAGGATAAGCTTTCACAGGAATGGAATTATAATTCACACGGGCTATTTCCCCTTGGTGATTAAATAGGGCTGTGCTAATACTATCTAGGACACAACATGGACGGCATTAAATTGTTGTTGGGCAGATGTTTGTTTTGCAGATGGGGAGCGGACAGCTGTGCTGTTGCTAGGCAATGGGATAATCTGTTGCTGGTCAGATTATCACCAGCTCACCAGTACATTGGCCATGATGTATATATTATTTTCTTGAACAGCTCACTTGGCTTGTGTTGCCAGTGTTTACTCAGAGTTGACCTGAACAATGCTGTGAAACTCGGATCATTTCATTTGCAGTGGCCTTCGTTAGTGCCCCTTCTTAATTGGGATCTGAACACCCTTTAGATGCCACCGAGACCACACAATCAAAAAATATATATATCAGAAATAGCACTATTGTTGTCTTGGAGGAGCTCTGAGTCCCAGCAAGAGTCACATGTGGTGGTCTGCTGCCCATGTCTGTGGTTAGCTGAGGTTTGCAGGCAGGAGGAAGTGGCAGGAGATGGTTCTCCCTTCACTCTGCATGACAGGCTCCAGGCAAGGCTGCTCCCAGTGTGCTGAGAGATGACATTTTCTGCTGATATCACCCCTTTTCTACACCCTTCAGCGTCTCTTGCAGCATCTAATTTGGTTTCAACAGCAAACTCATCCCATGTTGAGCCTCTCTTCCGCCTAAAAATGACACCTTTGCTCTATCAGTGATAACATACTTATCAGTAGATGTTTATAGATAGATAGATTCGTTCTTTTATCAGTACATGCATAGGAAGTATGTGGATTACTCATTATGAAACCCAAAGTTGTTTTTTTTTTTTTTTTTTTTACAGTTCGTCATATGATGAGAAGACCGGCTTGAAGATAGCGGTGAAGAAACTCTCTCGGCCATTTCAGTCCATCATCCACGCCAAGAGAACATACAGAGAGCTGAGGCTGCTGAAGCACATGAAACATGAAAATGTGAGTCTGTCTGCTCTGTTGGTGTTTGCAAGGTGAAATCTCTCTGGAGGCAACAAACAAACAAACAAACAAACAAAAAAAACAACAAAACAAGGCACTTTGCGATGATACCTGCTTCACGAACAAGCGGTGCATATCTGCTTGAGGCATGCCTCTCAATGTTTGTGCCTCCAAGAAAACTTGCGGTACAGTAAGAGTGTTTCTGCTGAAGTATGACTCATTGCTCTTTGCAGTGATTACTGTGGTTTTGTCATTGATGCAGGTTATTGGCCTCCTTGATGTCTTCACCCCTGCAACCAGCCTGGAGGAGTTCAATGATGTGTAAGTTGAAAGAGTTTCAGTGTTGCATCACATTTCCTTAACTAGGGCTTGGCAATATGGGAAAAAATCTAATATTGCAACATTTTTTGAACAATAGCTTGATTTTGTGGTGATGATTGTTGGTGCTTTCACAAGATGCTTAGACACTAGATTTGTGATAATCAGTCATTTGTAGTGTACATATGATAACCAAACAAGCAGGCAGAGGCAAACAACAGAAGAGCTTGAATAATATAATACATTCAGGAAGTTGCATCCTCTTGATGTAATGCAATGTTTAAAACCAGAATTATGATACCCCAAATCCCAGATGATATCTAGTCTCATACCACAGATACCACTATATAATATTGATAAATTGCCCAGCCCTACTGTTAACTTGAAGTTTCCCTCGCCATGCTCGTTGGCTTTGGGTCACGGAGTCACCTCGGCAGCAGTTGTGCTGTGTGTAAGAACAAACTGAACAGTGTGCTGCTCGGAGTTTGTCTGCAGCAGTCGGCCCCGGCCATGCCTGGGAAACACCTGGAGTCTGGCCAACAGACTAAACGGAGAGGAATGTTTCTTCGACTGTCCAGTCTGTCGGTTGTTCAGTCACTCACAGCTACAAGGAGAGCTTCACCACCAGGTTCCTTTCTTGTTCCTGGTTTTGTAAAGCCTTGCCTATTTGTTGACAAGCAGGTAGTTTTTGTATGTTGTTGCAAAACTTATTGGAAATGGCATGTGGATGGCGAGACGGTTACCCGGTCTGAAAAGTTCGTGATGCCTCGCCGGCTGTGTGTGTGTTTGTGTGTGTGGGGGTGGATGCCAGAAGCAGAGTGTCAGACATTCACGCCTGGGCCTGCAGCAGAGGATGATGCACTGTGCTAAGCTCTGCCTCTTTCCCCTTGTCATTCCCCTGAATAATCTAATAACTCACCAGTGAAGTGTTTAGTGCCGCTGCGCTACATGACAGTTTCACCTTTGATATGAAAAAGGATAACAATTGGTATTATTGTTGATAGATAACGATTTTTTTGTCCCCCCCAATCCATTATTCATTACCTTGCATTCATGCTAAGAACAGGACGGCGCTTTGAATAAGAATGTAAACTTGACCTTTTCCGTGCACTCTCAGCAGTCGGGCCTCTGTTTATGATTGAAATGGAGAGCTGTCATCCCACGTTGCCCTGCTGGCTCAGATTAACATCATGTTACAGAGGACGGGAGGCTATACAAGGTCGCCCATGTCGACTATGGGTGTGTGTGTGTGTGTGTGTGTGTGTGTGACTAGGCTTTAGTGAAAAAGGAGGAGACAAAGGTGACTGTCTAGCTTCTGGAAACGGAAACTGGCGAGTCGAGTTTTTCCCGCAAAGTGCACGAGATTAAAAAAAAAATGTTGCATCAGAGGTTGTGCACTTTTTAAGGTCTGCTGTTTCTATTTCTGTTGGTACACCTGCTTATCTGCACGTCTCCTAGAACATGGGAAGTGTTCTGCATGCAGCGCTATCCAGGAAAAACCTAGGATACGCAGGTGCTGTAGCTGCAGTTTCCCTTTACTCTAAAAATATAGACTGACTCACAGTGCCATGGCAAGGCTCCTCCGAGCTCCTGCCCTCCTCCCGTTCCTATAGGAGAGAGGAGGACAGAGGTCAGTGGATCAAGAGGGATGAGACTTCACTATTTATATACTTTTTTCCGTGCCTGGTGAACTCTGCCGTGCGTCTGTGTCCCTGTGTTGCTTTTGATGCCACTTAGAGGGGGAATGAGGACAAGTTCAAGCGTCCCGTGTGGACTATTTTAAGGTCTCACTCGCTGCCGTGTGAGAATAGAAGGGTATTCATGAAAGGGTATCTGTTGAGCAGCAGACTGACGACGCCTGCACATGGCTCCGTGTGTGTGTGTGTGTGTGTGTGTGTGTGTGTGTGTGTGTGTGTGTGTGTGTGTGTGTGTGTGTGTGTGTGTGTGTGTTTTGGCTGCAAAAGAGCCACTGTAGCATCCTGTTCTCGCCCCTCTT
>OMLB01013094.1:2339-17938 GCA_900302555.1 Myripristis jacobus
GAGGGTAGGAGAGGGTTAGAGGTGAAAATGTGGAGGTGGGGGAGGGGGCAGATGACGGGGCGTTCGGGGGCAGGTTATGCAAGCAAACTTGACTCAGTCGGGATTTGCTGGCTGAAAAGTGGAACATCTGGGCTCTGTTTCCTGTCAGGAGGAACCAGCAAGGATGAAAAAAAAGAGAAACCCACATGGAGGGGTGAGGAGCAGCTGCGGGACCCTCCGCTGAGCCCCGCCCCACCCCGCTCGACACCCTCTACGCCTCATCGATTAGACTGACAGGATATTAAATAACCGGGGAAGGTTTTTAGGCTTTTATCAAGTCAAGATGTTGGCTACTGATTCCAGCGTCACTGACGTGTTCACACCGTCCCCCTGTCCTCCGTTCATATCTTTATGTAATTATGTAATACTTCTTTTTTTGGGGGGGGGGCGGCTGCTGACCTATGACAGTATACCAGGGCCATTGTAGGAAAAAAAAAAATTCCAATATTATTCCAAAAAAATAACCTTCTAAATTTATGCGATTAAATTGGTAAATTTACAAGAAAAAAATCACACATTTCTGAGAAAAATACGTGAAAATTCTGTTATTATAAAGTAACAAATTTATGAGAAAAACATGGAAAAATTATTTTTTCTTTTTCTTATACTTTCTTACACTCTTGTGCCTCTAAAGGCTCCACATGAGCTTTCACTGTTTTTTTTTCTTGCAAATTTGTGACTTTAAAACCTTCGAATTTGGATTTTTTTTCTCAAAAATTTGACTTTTTTCTAATAAATTTCCAACATTAATCTTTTAGTTTCTATATAAGCTCAGTTGTCAAGTTTTTTTGTCATAAAATGAAAAAGAACAGCTTGACTGATTGCAGCAAAATACAATAAAACACACATTTAGCAGTAACATAAATTCATAAAATTAGAAAACACCCAGCAGCCTGCGCCCTATCTGACAGATTCATGCGTGCACATTTACAGCAGACATGTTGGTCTTTGTTGACAAGCTCTCATTGGTTTGAGTGTAAATGCACCAGATACAGAAATGCACCAACATCTCATCCTGTGGGGTGTGCTGTGTTTTCTTGCAGGCGGGCCTCCGGAGCAGAATCCGTGTTTCACCGGCCGACACGGCTGTGATAACAACGCCGTGTGCAGACCAGGTGAGGGCCTGCAGTTCAGCTGCCAGTGCACCACTGGCTTCACCGGAGACGGACGCTCCTGCTACGGTAAGAAACCCCTGCATGCTCATGTTCAGAGCTGAGGGGAAACAAAATGCTTGATAAATTCCATGTGGGAAAGGTACCCTGGGGTTTGAACCATTTGAGTGTTTGACGGCTGGTATCAGTCATTTTAAGGTTAATATTCTGTGTCAGTATTCTGAATCTCCTAAATATGACCGTGTTCATCCCGCCACCCAAGTTATCAGGCTGTCCTGCAGAGTTGTCTTGTCTTCAGGGTGGAAAAAGCCTCTGAAACAGCATGTAGATCGTCATGGGACACAAATGTCCCTTTCACACCAACAACCAATAGCCGTCTTTCCACTGTGGCGCCAAACGCAGCTGTTAACAGCTACGTTTGACAGCTTGATGGTGTGAATGCATTGAAGACGCACTGAGATCCTGTTGCTCAGACCACATTCAGAGGTGGTCTGGGCCACAGGAGTGTGTGGGTGAATGTGTTATGTTAAAGGACCGGCATCATATGAAAGAAGCAACAACAGGCAAAATTCAATTTCCAGCAGACAAGACACAGGAAGTTCAATGCAGCCTCCTGCCAGTTAAAAACAACCACAGATTTGGTCTTTGTTTACGGAAATGATGCTGGTGTTTATTTGCATACAGAGCGGGGAAGTGAGATCAGATCATAAGTGGTCAGATGAGACGCATGTTAACGCCAGGTGTGAACAGGCTCTCACTTTCACCGACGTCCAGGTCATTCGAACCAGAGAAGACAGAGGCCGGTTAGCACAGGTAGATGTCTGCTGGAGAAACCTGATCGCTGTCACCATGGAAACCCTCACTCGTATTTCTGAATGTTTTTTCCGAATGAGCGTGTGCAGGAAGAGAGATGTTCAGCATGCTTGCTGAAATTTTGTACCTTCACATTTTTCTTTTCCCAACACATCAGCCCAGTTTACAGGCTGTGATGGTAACATTATCATCATCTGTACATTTTTTTTCCCCATCATCCTCTCTGTCATGGTCAGATATTGATGAGTGCAGAGAGACGCCTCAGGTCTGTGGGGCCAACGCCGTCTGCAGCAACCAGCCTGGAACCTTCCGCTGCCAGTGTGCGAGCGGCTTCGTGTTCGCCAGCGACGGCAGGACCTGTGTCGGTATGTCCCAATGCGCGCGTGTGTGTGAGTGTGTGTGTTCACAGCTGTGCAGGAGGGCGGAGTGTGTAGTGTGTGTGATACTTTGTTTGAAGAGTCCCCTGTCGCACATACAGATGTTCTGAGAGCTGCAAACGGAAATAAACAACGAATGTTTTGTGTGACTGTAAATGGAGAGGGGCCAGTGTGTGTGTGTGTGTGTGTTGTAAGGAGGTGATGTAAAGGACCAGCACTGTTCACTGAGAAGAAATTCCCACGCTACAGAGCAGAGTCAGAGGAAATGTGCAGGCATTATTCTTGCTGATGTTGTTGATTTACACCAGAACTTTTGGAGTCATTTCATCTTACAGCTCGTGATAAGTTGACCTCCCACTTTTAACATGTAAAAATGTGAAAAATGAATCTCTGTCACTAGAATCACTGGCAGCAGCTGTCCTGTCTTCAGATCAGTGTGTGTGACGGTGTGTGTGTTTCCTCTCTCCCTCCCAGCGGAGAGCCGGCCGGTCGATCACTGTCAGAGAGGAAGCCACGACTGCGGCGCTCCTGATCGCGCTCGCTGCAGCTACGTTGGAGGCTCCGCCTACGTCTGCTCCTGCCTGCCGGGCTTCCTGGGCGACGGACGTGTCTGCCAGGGTGAGCCTCAGTGACGCTTCACTCCATCTCAGCACACCCTCACCTCAGGACGTACACCCCTGTCAGTGCGTGTTCCTCTCAGTCTGCAGCTTGCTGACGGCTGCAGAAACTGGACAAACTGTTTCACAGCCGGTGTCTCACGGTCATTTGAACTGACTGTGCAGCACGAGCCTTGTAAATGTTTTGCTTGCACAGAGCCTTGAAACTCTGAAACATTTTTCTTCCTGAGAAACAGAAGGGGAGCTCAGTTACTTTCCCCTGAAAAAGTGGAGATTAAAAAATGACACATTTAATAAGTTTGACAATTAATTCCAGAAGTACCAAAAAACAGAAAAGATCTAAATTCAGTAGGTTCATCAGAAGACTTTAACAAATCTCCATCACACACAGAGGGTCCCAATGCAAACTAAATGCACAGACAACAGTCTAATCTCATTGGATGAAATCTGATCAGGATGAACAAAACGACCAGTCACCTTAAGGAAGCATCGTAATCTCAGTCCAGTCACATCTTGTGCACACACACACACATGCATGCTCGTTAAACTCTTTTTGGGTGGTCATTCTGGCTCACAGGTTAGAGGAACACTGCATTGTTTTGGGCAAAATCGCCTTTGTCCAACTGATCCAGACTGATGTTCAATACCATTTTCACCTCTGTACATCCATATGATGTGAATTTCAAATCCAAACTGTGTAAATCAGACAGCTTCAGAGCTGCTGTAAGGCTTAAGGTTAATTTTTTTCACTTTGACAGAGCCAGGCTAACGACTCCCATAGATTTCAAGTCCTTATGCTAAGCTAACAGGAAATGCTACCCTTAGGAGCTGAACCACTGGACTTACAGAGGTGGAAATGTTGTCCAACATTTGGTCTCAGTCTGGGGAAGTCAGAACCAGGGGATTTTGCCCAAAACATTCGAGGATTCATTTAAGGTGCAGGGTTAGGCATTAGTTGGTTATGGCTAAAGGGAAAGGCTATAGAGAATTAAGGTGCATTAGGTCATGCCTTTGCCATCTTGGGAAAAGAAATTGGCACAATGAAGCGCACAGGCAAAGACATTTGAGTAAGAAATCATGGCAGTGCCACTTTTTACATGTCAACTTTCAAAATTACATTCATGCTGTCACAGAAACAAGAGAGGCGTTCACTGTCCTTGCTGTAACTCAGTAGCTCAGCACTACAGGGACAGGAAATTCTTCCACCTGCGCAGGAACTGCAGACGTTCTCCTTACAGCTGTGCAGCTCATCACTCAGCCCTGTACATTAGGGAGGAATTCCAGAGGGAAAACAGCGTGAGCGTCCCTCCAGTTGTTCCTCTCTGTCACTTTAACAACAGAAGCTACAGCAGCTGTGTTATATATATTTATCACACAGCTGTAATTTTGGTCTTCATCTTGTTCTCACTCGTGCTGCACGTTTTCAGTCATTTGTGCGCTGAGTGTGTTTTGTGGTGCTGTTAAACGGCTAACGTGTGATTTCAGAAATACACAGGGGACCAGCAGAGAGAAAACAATAAAAGATTTCATCACAAAAACAAAAGGAACGCAGGGTTGAATTCTTGTTTTGCTCCAGCATATCGGTTTTACAGGCTCAGAGAACCAGATATCCCTGGGATCTGCCGCAGTATTGTGTATACATGCCCTCTGTGTATGAATATGGTACATACAGAACATTAATACCATATGTAGATACTGGCGGAGTGGAGAAACCCAAAACTGCCTGAAGAGTTTAGCAAACTCTGATTTGGCTCATTAAATTTGCCGTTATACAGCCTCAAGTTAAAAAAAAAAAAAAAAGCAGTTCAGTTCATTTCAATACAACTTTTTGTCTTTGAACACACCAAATATTAAAACATTAGCAAACACATTTTTCCATATTTTAGGAGAGCGCTTCATACATGCATGTTATAATTCTTGCCCCCAAAACCACAGGAGGGGGATATGATGAATTCATCTCATTACATCTCATTTATCCATCATTTGTATCACTGATGTTGTTTGAAAGATTTTTAACTCCAATTTTGCTGATTTTTGTGTTAAGAGTGTGTACACACCAGCAGAAAAGTTCCGCTTTCCAAAGGCTGAAGCTCTCAGGCCGCGTGTTGCACCTCTGGCCACGCCCACTCGGTGATGTCACTGTGAACATTTTCATTTTTCATGGCTGCGAATTGTCAAAAAAAAAAAAGTTCTATGTCCTTCCCTAACCACTTTTCCATGATCTAGATGGAAAACATCAGGAGGTCAATGAAAGATGTGAAGGAAAGTTCATAAGGACTTAGGAAAGGTCACAAGAATCCAACTGCACTGACACTCAGCACTGTAATTTTGTGATGGCGGATGTTACTGACGAGGGTCTTCGTGGTCAAACTTCTTGTTGTCATTTCCAAAAATGGACGACAAGAAGCTCATCTTGAGCTGGGTATACACTGTGTGATTTTGGGCCGTCCCAGATGAAAGATGACCAACATGGAAGAAACGCTGCTCCAAAACGGCGGTCCTATGCCGCGCTGAGAGAAAAGTTCAAAGATGGCTGTCAGTGCAGGAAATTCCGGATAACCATCTCTTAATGTGACCGCTGCTATGACCTGCATCTACTAACCTACCAGTAGGAACGCAGCATAAATTAACATCACTGGAGCTAAACCCAACGATGGAGGTAAAACAAGCAAAATGAAATGTTTGGGATTCCAACAAAGAAGAAGATGAGCAGTCCACACATATCACTTAATATTAATAATTAATATTAACACTTTAATGCCACTATTGCAAGGCTCCACTCTTGCTGAGCTTCACTGTTCACCACCACAGCAGTGCAGAGTGATCACGTACGCCGATGACGTTTTCTTGTATATTGATGCCATAGCCAAGAAGATTCAGTTGCTGTGATCATAGTACAGTCACTGTACATCAAAGTTGATGATGTAGGAGAGGAAGACTTTCTGAATATTCAGATTGTCATGTGTGCTGACTTCAGTGTGTGTTGTGTGTGTTTGGGCTCACCTCTCTCCTCTCTGCTCCTCCTGTCTTCTGCTCAGACGTGGACGAGTGTCGGCAGGATCAATGCCACCGAGACGCCATCTGCTCCAACACTCAGGGCTCCTTCGTCTGTCAGTGCCAGCCTGGTTTCCGCGGCAACGGCTTCCAGTGCAGCCCCACGACCACAGGTAGGTAAAACTGACGCGTCTCAGTGTACTTGAGTGGAAACCAGCCAACAGGAAGTGGAGCAAAGAGCTGCAACATTAAAACACTTCTTACAGGTTAATGCAGCGATAATTCAACCCTTTGAAAGGAACCAGCCTTCACATTAAAAATCTTTTACTTTTTAGAGTTCGCCCCAGATACATAAATTATATCTTCCAACTTCACCCTATAGGTCAGTCTGGCCATGCAGATCATTTTTGTGTGATTTGGTGAGGTTTCCAGTCTGGATCTCTTCATCCCAGTACAATGGTGCTGGATGGATATTTTTATTTTTATTTTTTCTGGAAATCAAATCATCAAAAATGTACATGTGAAACTGAGCAGCTCTTTCCAAATCAATGACACATATAGGTGACATAATCCACAGCTTCTGGGACAAAGAGTTTTGCTGGGAACTATTTCCTGCCAAAGAACATTGGCAAACTGTATCCATCCGCCCCCGAGGAATATGAGGTAGAGGTGCATAGATATAGTTTTCTGGTTTTCTTTTGCAAATCTGGTCACACTGTTGGAAATTTGCATACACCTTTTGCAAATATCACATTACATATGTGTAGTAACAAAGTACAGATTTGGTTTTGATAGCTCCCATTCTGAATGTGTGTAACCACATGAAGGTGATTCAGAGCCTGGAGCTCCCTGAGATTCCTTAGATAAACGTTTGATTAAATAATTTATCTATTGATTTTGATTTACTTTGTCTGCCACTTTTGGTAAATAAGCAGCAAACTCCTGGTGATAAAATTTCCTCGATCATCACAACTTTAATTCCAGCCTGCCGGTGAAAATCTGTCGCAGTTTGTGCTTCATGTTTCATGTTTCTGCAGTTTGATTTATGTGTTGACTGTTTTTTTAAACCACAGCTGCACTTATATTGCAGAGCTCTGGACCTGCAACTCATTTAAAGTAAAAAAAAAAAAAGGAAGTTTTTATATATACAGGCAGCTTTCACAGTGGATTTCTGGGGTTTGGATGAGGCTCTGTGTTGCAGGAAGCCGTGTGGGTGGCAGAGAGAGACTGTCTCTTAAATGCCTGAGGGAGGATTTACACAGATTTCACAGGCACATTAAAGGTGTATACATTCTCTACAGAGTAAACCCTGTCAGATAATTCAGCTCGGGGCTGTATGGGATGAAGTGTAAATAAATGAGCTGAGTGAAGGATGTTAGTGAAGCTGTTAGCAGAGTGAAGTCAGACTCAACAAACACTAATGACGCACGGCGGCTGCGCTCACTCTGCCGGCCTTCCACACTTCAAGGCTGCTCTTATCTCAAGGCTTTGTGTGGCTGCTCTTATCTGTCATGCGTGGTATTTGGATGGGTGCTGTGGGTGTCTGGCGCCTGTGGGCAACGACAAGCCAGAGAATCCCCTGAAATGTCTCGGAGGGTTCGGGTTATCATCTATTTTCCCCTGCTGATTCACTCATAACTTTTACCAACACGGTACAAATACGCTAAGAAATCTAGAGAAATTAATTTATAGGTTTGGTTTAAAAACATATAGTGATGATATTGCTATGATATTGATACATGACAAATTGGTAAATAAATACACAGAGACACCTCAGGCCTCAAAAAAGCCGGGAGAGGTGCAGGTACTAAAACATTATTACAGATTGTGGTTCATATTGGTATCAAATAAAATTTACACATGGTAGAAAATGCTGTAACTTCTTGTGAATCCCTTTTGAAAGCTTATTTTTTAAACCCACCTATCAATGATTTGGTTTTTCTGTTTGTGGCTCTGCTTGTGAACGGGGCCTCAGGATGGATGAAAAACTGTCGGGCAGATTGGCTTGAAATTTGGAGAGCGCATTTATCCTCCTCGGAGGATGGACCCTGTCAATTTTAGTGACCTCATGACCTTCCTCTAGCACCAGCCTCAGACCAAAATGTCAGGCTATATACTAAATAATTTCAGTGGATTGGCATGATATTTGCAAAGTGCATTCATGCTCCCCAAAGGAAGATTCCTTTTGATTGTAGTGAGCCTGTGACCTTTAATGTAGCACAAAACATCAGATTTGATATCTCAAACCCTACGAGGCAGATTTCCATGAAACTGGTTGCATGCAGTTTATGAGTTGCCTCTAGCACCATCACACTGCAGTGCCATGTTGATATTTTAAAGTTTGTTGGGCAGATTTCCATTTAATTCAGAAAAGCACATTCATGCTACCCAGAGAAAGCATTCAGTCAACGCCAGCGCCACCCTCAGGCCAAACATTTGACTTGATTCAACATATCTTTGAATGTAACGGATGGACCGTCATGCATTTTGAACGTGGACTTATCCCAGTAAATTTCAGTCAGGTTTCCTCTCCAGTCTTTCTGACTGAATACATCATCTTTAGCCTGGAAACCCCAGCAGGCCATGCAGCTCTGGTTGTTGTGTGGATTACAGATGGAGTTGTCTCCTCGGTGTCAGCTGCAGGCTTGTTGTTTGACGTGCTGCAGATGAGCCTCTGCGGCTTGGCTTGGGCCCAAACTGAAGCGTCTGTGCACTGATTTCAGGTGTCGGCAGGCTAATTACAGCTCCTCAACTCCGCTCTGCAGTTTTGTCATATTTTCATCTTTTTACGACCTGCCTCACCTCAGAAAGGCATCATTTGGTGTCCTTTGTCTCTTCTGAAGCCAGCACCGACCCCCTGTTTCCATCTGATTTGACGTGTGACAGCGTCCCATCAGACGCTGCTTTGATCTGTGTCTCCTCATGGCTGAGAGGTCCTTGTTCTTTTTGTCTCTTTTTTCTCTTTTCTTTGCATCAGTGTTGATTGTTGAGAGCAGACGTGGCACTCAGTGTGCTAGACGGCATTGTTCAGGCTGGTTTGTGGTTTGCCACACAGATACCCTTCAGGATAACAGTGTTGCTCTTCCAGATGTCACTGTGGCTCCAACCCTGCAAGAAATCATCAGGAGTCTCATCCTCAGAGCTCAAATCTTGTTTTTTTTTGTTCAAACAAGGTCAAAAAAATCTGCCAGTGGGATGAGATAATCCCACGTGTTTCAACACTAATCAACTTCCTTCCTGAATTTCCTTGAATCAAGTGTCATTTTCTTGATCCTAGTGGCTGATCTGCCTCATTCTGCCATGTTTCAACAGATTTCAACAGATTTAAACTAGCAGATTTTTTTTTTTTTTTTTTTTTTTCCTTTTTTTTTTTTTTTACAGTGTATAGCAATTTATGTGACCACAAAGATGAGCATCCCAGTGTGGAATCCCCTGCTTCTTGTTAATCTTTTTTTTTTTATCTTCCCACCTAAAAAATGTGTTGATCTCCGGCTGCCACGTATGATAATTGTTGTGCTTGCAGGCAGAAATTTAAATTAAATGCAGTATGAAACCAGACCAGTGTGGGAAAACCATTCAACAAAAATATTTACAGTCAAAGCTTCACTTATGCAGGGAATCACACTGACAGCAAGCTCGCTTTGTCAGGAGAACATACAAGGTTTTTTTTTTCATACATCTGGAGAAAACAATCTTTATCTCAGAGCATCTCTGTAGCCCCACAGCGCCTCATTTTGTCACATTTTACCTTTATAAAACAAACTGCAGCTCCTGTGGTTGAATGTTTACTTTAGGCACGATGCCAGAACAAACAGACAAATGAAATTGTGAACTAAAGGTGCTATGCCTATGCTGGGCAGCCTTCAGCAGAAAGGGACACAGCACATTATAATTCACAGCAATTAAATATTTGCTCCATATACTCCACTAATACTATACTATCTAAATATGCATGTACATGTATTTCTGACTGGTCCTGTCTGTCTCCAGAGCAGGAACAGACTCAGTGTGAGCGTCACCGAGCGAGCGCCCAGGCTGCCTCCTCCTCCTCCGACACCGGCCTCTTCTCCTTCTTCCGGCCCCGTCCTGCCGTCGGTCAGTACATCCCGCAGTGCGACGAGCGTGGGAACTACGAGCCCACGCAGTGCCACAGCAGCATCGGGCAGTGCTGGTGTGTGGACGCCGCCGGACAGGAAATCCCCAACACCCGCACCGGGCCAGGCAGCCGGCCGCTGTGTGAGTAGCCAAACGCCAACTGTTGTCATGGTTACTGGAAAGATAAAAGACCATTTTCACCAGTACCACCGCACATGAACAACACATTTGTATCATTGTCACAGGTATTGAGCAGACGGTGACTCCGCCCCCCGTGGGTCCGACGCCACGGCCGGACATTAGCCCCGCCCCCCCAGGAACACACCTGCTGTTCGCCCAGAGCGGGAAGATCGAGCTCCTTCCTCTGCAGGGAGACAGCATGAAGAAGGACGAGGCCAAGGCTCTGCTGCACATTCCTGTGAGGCTGCAGCTTCACACATGCACACACACACGCACATGCACACGCACACACACATATTGGTTTTAATATATTTGTATTAACTTGCATTCATTCTGTACATCCTTTCCCTAATCTTAGCCATAACCAACTTATGCCTAACCCTAACCTTAACCTAACCCTAATTCTAACCTTAACCATAACCTCGACCAGTAAACCAGAATGAACTTTTTTCCTTTGTGATGACCTGCAGAAATGTCCTCTCAACATGAATTATCCTCACTAAAACAGAACATCCGCTGTCCAAGGGATAGGAAACTAAAATATGTAATTTCCCATTAAAATGTTTTATTTTTTTTGGCTGTCATTATTGAGTTTATAACCCAACCTTAAAACTCCTCTGAGAAAAAAAAGTTGAATATTCTCTGAGATTAAACTGGCAAATTTACAACAAAAAAAACCCTCACAAATTTATGAGAAAAAAATTTGAAAATTAGTGTGTTTTCCCCTGAATAGGCCCATGTCATGGCTCTTCAAAGTCTGGATTATAATATTGTGATTCTGGGCTAAAATCAGCAGGATTTCCTTGTTCCTAAACCCCATGTTACAGTAGAATTTGCTGAGGTGATCAGCTGCAGGCCTGAGACACGGCCAGCAGGAGGCAGCACATGTGGAGGCACGGACCAAAAAAAAAAAAAAAGTAAAACTGAGTATTTTTCCCACAAATTTGTGATTTTCTAATCTCAGAATGTTTGTAATATTTTTTTTGTTTTTTTTTTCTCAGAATATTACCTCCCCCCACCCCCAGGCTCTGTTATTTTTTTTTAATTTATTATTTATTTGTTTATTTAAAAGGGACAGTGTACATTCATGGACATTTCAATATTGAATTAAAATGTAAATGCACCGGAATTAGCTAGATTAGCTAGTTTTCATCCGCAGTCCCTTGGCAGGTCAAGGCAGAAGAAAACAGTAGAAAGAAAAGAAAAGGAAATAAAAACAACAGAACAAAAAAAAAAGCACTGTTAGAATAACAAACAAGTAAGCAAGACTTACAGACAAGCAGACAGCATGAAGAAGGAGCAACATCCAACATGAACATATGAATGGAGAGTCAATGGACAGTAAAGACTTGGGTTACGCTGCACAAAGATAAAGTTTGAGAATTTGCAACAGACATGAGATGAACAGGCTTTTTGGAACCTTGGTTCTCCATGACGTTAAAACTTTCTCTCATTGGACTTTTAAGACCACTCAGGGTGAGTTAACAGGTACAAATTATATAGTTTTTGGGTGAAATATTCCTTTAAGATGGACATTAATCACCTAAACCTAATCCTAATTTTAATCTTAACCATAAATTTAAGTCTTAATGCTGAAAGTCTCTTGAAGTGAGAACTGGTGGAAATATCTTCTCTTGGGAATATTTTTTCTTTTCAAGGACATGTGGTCCCCATACGTTCTGACACAGCGCGCGCGCACACACACACACACACACACAACGTCACAGTTGCCTCCTCAGACTTGCTAATTATTTTGGTTGAACCACTTCAGAGCGGCTGTGGTTCCCCTGAAACAATCCTCTCATTGTGTCTCAGCGATGTTCAGCATCAAAACTCGACTGGAATCTTTTCTCCTCCTGATGTAAAGATCCACGCAGCCCAGCCCATGAATTTCTTCCATTTTTTAAAAATTCCCACGAGTCCTCTCTAACACAACAGGCCTAATGTGCTGCAGCTGAACACGACACAAAGCTGTCCCGTCAGACCAGACCGGGCGTTTCTCTGCGGACAACAGACTCTTTGAAAGTGACTGACATCTCGTGGATTTTCCCACATGAACGCTTGGCTCTGACCTCGGGCCCGTCGTGATGTCTGTGTCTCTTCCTGTGTGTTTCCTCAGGACCGAGTGGTGATCGGCGTGGCTTACGACTGCGTGGAGAAGATGGTTTACTGGACGGACATCACCGGGCCGGCCATCAGCAAGGCCAGTCTGAACGGAGGAGACACCATCCCGGTCATCACCACAGGTACACACCTGTCCCGGTAACACCTGAACTCACCACACACTTGAAAACACAGGAAGCCTGAATCTGTGTTCAACACTGGCCCTGTTTCCACCTGGTGTTAGTACGCGTCCTGGGTGATCCGATCACAAGCGGACAGCACCGAGTTCAGGTGTGAACAGCACCCAATGTGTCCCCAATGCATCAAGAGATCTAGTTGCTCAGGACATTCAGAGGCCCGGGACACTTGTGTCTGCGTCGCTTTAGAGGTGTAAACAGACGTGTCTGTAGGACCGCCCACTCACCTGACATCCTCTGTCTTCATCTCTGGTGCAGCCCGACACCCCGACACCAGCCATAAACCATCCTACCTGGTTCTGCCCCGAGGCTGAACCGCCCCAGCTGCACATTCAAACGTTCCAGTTCAGCGTCAGGTTCAGGTTGATTTACCCACCGCAGCGCAGAACCCGACCCTCAAAAACCCGCTGGTATAATTAGATAATCTCAACCCGAACCAATGTGATCCAGTTGAGCCTGACAGGGTTCAGGTTGAGGATTACAAGACATTTACAGTTTCCCACCTAACAAGTTTTAAGAACAAGTTTCCACTTTTGCTGTGTGTTTTGTGCAGAAAATGATAATATTTATTTACACAGCACTTTATAAAAACCTGTTGAGTTTCACAACGAAATAAAGGAAAATAACTGCAGTTGGGATACAGGATGATTTATTGTATTTCTGTAAGAGCACTTCATCACTGCCTTCCAAGTGATGAAGTCCTGATTTTATTTCACCAAGTTCAGTGTTAAAACAGTGAGCGTCACATTGAGACGGTGTGTCTGCATTCTGTCCTCAGAGGTGGAGAGCCCTGAAGGCATCGCCATCGACCACGTGGCTCGCCTCATGTTCTGGACTGACTCCATGCGAGACACGGTGGAGGTCGCCAAGCTGGACGGCAGCCAGCGCCGCGTGCTGTTCGACAGCGACCTGGTGAACCCCAGACCGATCACCACCAACCCGGCGTACGGGTAAGAACTGAGCAGGGGAACCAGCTTTGTTTTGATTTTTGAGAGATGAGATGAGGTGAAACGCTGCAGGAGTAAACAGTGTCAGGATTCAGCACAAGAAATGTATGACTGAAAAATACTACATCTGAACCCACATTTAAATACACACCAGGAGCCTTTTGACTGTGAGTAACCAGCTGAAGGCAGTATTTTCATCGTGTTGACATGGGTTGACATGGAACAGTTATGGTACTAAAAATATTAGTGACAATAGCAGCAATAACAGTAATAGTCGCAGTAGAAGTACTATTTCCAGTGGTAGCAATCACTGATACTTGTAGTAGCATTAATACTTGTAGTTGTATGAGAAGGAGTGGTACCAGCAGCAGCTCCACTGGACTGAATGGTCCTGTCCTGCAGGCGTATTTACTGGGCGGACTGGAACAGAGACGGGCCAAAGATCGAGATGTCCAACATGGACGGGACGGACCGGACGGTGCTGGTGAAGGACGACCTCACTCTGCCCAACGGCCTGACCTACGACCTCGACAACCAGCAGCTGTGCTGGGCCGACGCAGGTACCAGTGAGACACACACACACACACACAAAATATAACATAGAGGTAACACACAATATAACACGTCATATCGCACAGGTAACCAGTATAACTCACAGTTACAGTATAATACACAGGTAACAGTGTAACACACATTGTAACACACTGGAAACACACAGGAAACACACAGGTAACACACACACACACACACACACACACACACACACACACACACAGTAACGCATAGTGTAACTATCATATCGTATCAAACAGGTAACACAGTGTAACACACAGTAACACACACTATAACACAGTGTATCACACAGTGTAACACATAGGAAACATACACTGTAACACACAATGTAACAAACAGTGTAACACAGTTTATTACACATCATAACACACAGGTAGCATACATTGTAACAAAAAGGTAATGGACAGTGTAACACACACTGTAACAAACAGTGTAACACAGTGTAATGTGTCCCTGGATTATAAGACAGATGTTGGGTCAAAAGCTGAGATTTATCTGCACATTATGATCAGATGAACAGATGCTATGCTAACACGCTAACAACCAGGACGACAGCGCAGACCAGAGCAAACTGCAGAAGAAGAAAGCACATGATGCTGTTGATAGTTGAGGAAAGGACTTTGTCTCCTGATGTTGACGTGTTGATTTCTCTCTGCAGGAACTCGTAAGGTGGAGTGCATGGATCCGCACCGCCGGCTGCGCAGGACGGTGGCGGAGGGAGTCCAGTATCCCTTCGCTCTGGTTTCCCATGGAAGGAACCTCTACTACACTGACTGGAGGAGGTAACGGGCCCCTGCACTCTCCTCCAGCTCCTCCAGCTCCCAAAAAAACATCATCTAAAAACATCTTCAAGTCGACTGAACACAGAACACAGAAACAAAGTGTAAAACATCAGAAGTGGTGGCTGTTAAATAACCCTGAAGTCCGGATTATTTACTCAGGAGACTCCCATGATTCTGTGCTGAGTAATACTGCGGTTATAGTTAAAAGTGAAACTCCAGAAAACAGTGGGGATTTTTCTGGAACCACTTCACAACACTGTTTTTAATTCAGATTCAGCATCCTGACACAAATCCAGACAAAAGGAAATTTCAGCGCAACCTTGGCTGAGACTAATTTCCTCACATGGCTGTCAAAGAAAGTAAAGATTTTATTTTGACGAGACAAGCCAACGAGCAAAGACGACAGCATGAAAAGTTTAGTTTCCATTTGAGTTAACAAGCTCAGAGTCTGAGTGTCCACTTCAACAAACAGTCTGTAAACAGCTGCTCACAGGCACTTTGTTTGACTGCCACTGTCACATAACAGCCCTAACGGTGGCGTTAATCTGTCAGACAGCAGTGTGTGGTCTGACTGTGTGTGTGTGTGTGTGCGGTTTGTGTGTGTGCATGTGTGTGTGTGCTCATGTGAAATTGTTGCAGTTGGACAAATCAGATCGCAGCTTAAGAATCCAGTCAGACCACCAGCACTGGTCATGAAGAGGCCTAATAGAAACACTTTTACCTCTGGGACAAAAGTTTCTTCAAGGTGCACATCCGCCTCCTGCAAGATG
>OMLB01013101.1:0-11041 GCA_900302555.1 Myripristis jacobus
CCCAGAAGAGATCTGTGTGTGTGTGTGTGTGTGTGTGTGTGTGTGTGTGTGTGTGTGTATGTGTGTGTGGGATTCACTGGGCCATGAGGATCATTTCACTGGTCAGTAATCACGGCTGTAAGCTACAGCCAGTGCTAATTCTCATCTCGGCCTAACAGAGGAAAAAGGAGGCGAGAAAATAGGGAAGGAAGGAGAAACGAGTGAGGACAAATGGCGGAAAGATGGAAATTTGGATCCACACACATGCACTGCACATACACACACACATAAGCACTTTCTTAGTCACACTATCAAAAAAAAAAACTAAAGATTACTCTGCCTAAAACCCCCACTGAGCGCAGCAGGGTGGTCCCATCCCTCTCTCCTGATTTCTTTATTTTCTCTCGCCCCCTTCTTTGCACACTACACTACTCCTTATTTACAGTGCTAATCTGGTTATTCCTCTTCTTCTGTCTGTTTCCAGTCCCTGTTAGATTTTTCACTTCATCTCTCAGCCCTGTGCTACAAAAATAACTAGGGGAGGAGAGGAGAGGAGAGGAGAGGAGAAGAGGGGAGAAGAGAGGATGACATGTCCATTGATGGGGATGGGAAGAAAGATGGTGAGAACCGAGAATAATGAGAAGAGGGATCAATAGCAGCAGATGACTGTTACTGAATGATCCTTGTGTGCAACTGTCATCGCGGGCCAAGAATACAGAGCACAAGTATCGCGAACCATACGACGAGAGAGGAAAAAGTGAAGGGGTTGGGCGGAAACATATTGAAAGCATGTACACACATAGCATGGCTGAACAATAAATCAAAATTGCTTGTGCAGTATCCAAATCGCACAAACTCCAATATAAACGTGTGACAGAATGTCATTAGAAAAGAAGCATTGTGGTGCTACAGAGGAGAGGAGAAGAGAGAAGGAGTGCCTGTTCTACAAACCGTATTCTCCAGATGTAGGAAAGAAAATTTGTTTAGTACAGACTGCAGCAACGATCACATCATCATAATTTTAATAGTTTTTTTTTAAGTGAAAATGAAAAAAATATTGCAATCGCTAAATCTGTCAAAATAATTGCACTCGCATGTTTTTTGACCAGATATCACTTGATAAGCACAGTACTCATGTGTTATGAACTGCTGAATGTGTATGAGAGCGAGCGAGTAAGCGAGAGAGCGAAAGAGAGAGAGAGAGAGAGAGAGAGAGAGAGAGGGGAAGAGAGTGTTACTAGGGAATAGTTTTATATATCTCTGTGCATGGATGCACGCACCGTAAAGTGTTCCTGTCATCTCTCCTGATTCGGTCGTTTCCCCTCTTGTTAATCCCTCTTCTTTCACTTATTCCTCTCTCTCCATTTTCCATAATTCTCTCCATCTCCTCTATGTCTTTCTCTGCAGGGTCGTGCTATTGCGAGGCTGCAAGGCCTTCCGCTGGATGCCTGGGAGCCGAGAGTGGCCTTGAGGGCACAAAAGCCTGTGCATACACAGAACACACACATGCACACAAGGCAAGCGCACACCTGAACGCACACACACTCGCATACAGTCCACCATCTGGCCCACAGACAACAATCTCACTACAGCAATTGTCATGTAAACACCTTGTCTGATCATGATAACCAGATTGTAATTGGTCCAAGTTTAACCGGGCTAACAAACCTCTGTGTTTCCACCTAGTTCATTTAGTCGTGTGCACACCCAAGCCAGACTTTGTTCACTTATTAAGAAATGAACCGAACAAATCTACACATTTAAGAAAGCCAAGTGTAAGACTGCTCTCATGCTATTTGGGATTGGACCGATTTAACCATCACAATAAAGAAACATGAATCCAAACACAACCTACTTCTGATTGAACATTGATTACCAAACTCCTGAAGCTACAAATGGAAGTGCGAGAAAAACACCGGGAAATGAAATGTTCAGGGAAATGATGTCCCACTGTGTTTATCAGACGAGATGTGATGAAAACAAAACGCATTTTACAAGGTGATCTCTTTCAATCCGCGTGCATGCAGATCAAACTTGCTGTGATTAACTGTAAGTGCAAGTAATTTAAGGCAAGATGAGGAAATAAAACTCAAATGACTGATGGTCCAGCACACATTTTGAAACTGTCAGCTCATGGCATTTGTCTTACTTTATTTACTTTCCAGCTCAGCTTTGACAGGAAATATCCCCTAATCTGCCAAGAACCAGTCAGTCCCATCTCATTTTTTTTTTTAGGTGCAGGGAAATGCGACAAGGAAAAAATAAACTGTCATTACATGGTGAAAAATTAAGAACCCAAAAATTGCATTTAAGGCATCTGAAAGCTACACGAAGCATTTTGCATGTTGACAGCCCTGAACGACGAGGTGACTGTTTGAAAACTTTGCCCTTCAATACCCAGAATTCATGTAACGTCACATTAGTCAACTGTCCACAGCAGTTTTACTCCCTCAGCCACTCTGTCATGCTTTATACTAAAGTACATCACAGGAACAGGAGAGGTTAAAAAAAACAAAAGCAAATACAATTTATATATGGTCTAAAGTTTGCTTTCAGCATCTCCTGTGGTCAGAGAAATGTACATATCTGAATTCAAACTGGGCAAATACAGCAAATCTACAATCTCAATTGGGGTGGATGCTCTGCTCGCTTGGATCTCCACTTTGCAATTCATGCTGAACAGATGAGTGTATTTTTTTTTTTTTTTTAAAGAGTAAAGATTTAAAGATTCATTGCTTTTCAAGGCCTTAAATTCAGAAGAGTGAAGTTTTTCAGCTTTTTAAAAGCACCTGCAGACAGTCTTGAGTTAGAAAAACCTCACAGAGCAAGCTGATCTAACACAGGTTGCAGGCTGCATATAATAGTACGGGGTGTTTTGCTTTCAGCACTGAGAATAATACCGCTTGCCTGGAGGTCCGCTGCTTCTACATCAACTCAAACAAAACCGCAGAAATATCGGACAAAATGGCCAGACATTTTTTTTTGCCTGATATAAAGACGGCTGCAGGCTGTATCTCATTGCACCACATCCCTCTCTGAGAAACCTGACCCAGCTATCCGATAAACCTTGTTTTGGGGGAATTCATGCAACTGTGATCCACAAAACTGCTTTAATTTAACTATACACTTCACTGATTATTCACAGTGACAAGAGTGCTGAGTGAGTGTAAACGCAGCCAAAGTGCAGGTCAATTATACATGACAACCATTATCACTATAACAACACGTTGAGCTATCACTACCTCATGGGCACTTCAGTCTATCAACTTGTGTGCTACTTCAAGCCATAACTCTATTGTTTTTTGCAAGCTAAAAGAAAAATAATCCATCATCCTTTCAGGAAAATAAAGGCTCTGGCTCCACTCTCAGCATCAGCTTGAGTCATCCCCATCATCATTACACTCTGAACAGCGTCAGCCCTTCCTGGGCGCAGCTTTCTGCCAGCTCCACAGTTCTCCAGGACTCAGCAGCCCTGCCAGAGAGAGCGATGCCAGTCTGCCAGTTTCTGCCAGGCTCTCAGACAGACTTCAAAAGAACTCCGCAGCCCTACTGTTCTCCTCTACTGGAGAGAAGAAGTTTAGTGGCCTCCAGGCCTAACAGGGAGAGCTGGGAGAGAAGCGGAGAGAGGGAGAGATAGGAGGAGGGAGAGAGAGAAAGAGAGAGAGACATAAACACTGACATAAAGAGAGAGAGAGTAGGAAAACAAATGAAAAAGAGAGAGCGGAGAATATATTTTGAGGCTCAGCGACCCAGAGCAAACACAGGTTAACCTTGAGGAGAGGGGAGAGTGGCACGAAGGAGCAACATATCCTTTCATATCTCCACAAACCAGTCTCTTCTCTCTTTCTCTCCGGCTCTGCACCTTCCCGTTGCAGGATGAGGAGAAGGGCAGCAGGGGTCAACTCCTAACATCTCATCTGTAAACACACAAAGCTCTGCTGGAGAAAACAAAGGCAGTCTGACAGGGGGGAAAAAAAGTCACCTTTTCTGCCATTTACTCCAAGTCTGCTGTTAAACCGTTCCCATCCAAATCAGATTCTTGCAGCTCGCTCACCTGTTGTCCCATTCCCGTCCTGTGGTCTTGGTAGCGAATCGGCGACCGCCACACACTTTAGCTCAAGTTTACAGAAGCATCTGACATGTTCACTTTCAACTCCAAAGACAAAGCCACGGTACAGGGGGGGTGTATCAGATTTCTAGTGCAAGTCTGCATTGATCTACATGCCAGTGATGCTGCTCCATAGCACAGGCCCCAATCAGCACTCTACACAGAATACACTAAATCTATGCTACACAGTCAATAGTCTGGCTGCACCGCCTGAGAGAAAGGGTGTGGGTATGTATGTATGTGTGTGTGCGTGTGTGTGTGTGTGTGTGTGTGTGTGTCAGAGCAGAGGAACTCAATACTCAGCAAGCTCTGAGCCAAGCCTTTCTCTGTCACACAATGTGTTCCACTGTGCTTATAAAGGCCATCTCCGTACCCTGTGCCCTGAGTGCTCTGTGGTTTCAGTCAACGTGACGCGTTTATTTGTGTGTGTGTGTGTGTGTGTGTGTGTGTGCGTGCACAGGTCCCTCTGTGCTGTAAAGGGAGAATGAGTGCTTTAGCCTCTGAGTGCCTCAGCAGGACCTCAGGGTGATGGGAAAGCTCTGACCTTTACCTTGACTGGAACCAGAGTCATTGCATGTCAGTTGGCCCGTGGGTGTCTGAGAGCTCCCGTAAGGCCCCAGGCCCACTTATCCATTTAAACTATAGCAGGGTCAGAGGTCAAGGCAGTCCTGACAAGATGATACGCTCAGTGCTCAGTACTTAGGAAGGATGAATCCACACAGCGCTGATGTGTAGTTTCACGACAACCTCCTTCTCTCTCAGCGGAAAGCTTTCTCCACCAGCAGTCTACGACGGGGGTGCCCGACGTTTTTACACTTCAGATCTACTTTTTCATTTTGCAACATCTCAAGATCTACCAGCCCCAAATCGGTCTCTGTCCCATTATGACTTGCATTTTCTTCATTCCAGAGAAGGGGGTGACTACCTTATATTTGGATATTTGGTATTGGAAGGAGGATGCAAGTTTCTCATAATTGGGGGAGTAGCGGCTGGTGACAAGTCTCCTGCAGGTGGATATCTGGTCATCTGTCTGAATCTGGACTTGGC
Source organism: Myripristis jacobus (assembly GCA_900302555.1). Taxonomy (NCBI): domain Eukaryota; kingdom Metazoa; phylum Chordata; class Actinopteri; order Holocentriformes; family Holocentridae; genus Myripristis; species Myripristis jacobus. The sequence continues at coordinate 5,135 of OMLB01013101.1, forward strand.
CTTTATGGTTTTCATGTGGGGGAAGGCAGATTCACATGGGCAGGTTGACCCCAATAGGGCAGGCACTTTACAGACTAAACGATTAGCTGATTGATTGAGAAAAACATAATCTACAGATCAATTACCTGTGAAAATAATCATTAGTTGCAGCTCTCATGTCTTGTATATTAATTCTTCATTAAAGCCTGTAAATGTGCACTGGGTCATTCTGCTGCAAGCGCTGCTAACTCACCCAAAGAATTTCATTAGTCCCGGTTTCAATGGAGAGATTTTGCATCCCGTCGTCAAACGCTGTTCCAGTGGTTTTTCCACTGGCCAAGAACAAATTCCAGAGAAAACACTGAATGCCTGTCATTTGTGGGCAGGAAACACTGAATACCAACGCCACACACAGGCTACTGGCAGGTTCACCACAGAAATACTGGTATTAGCACTATTAGCACTAGGGGTGGGACAATCAATCGATAACACAATATATTGTGATACATTATCAATGCACTTGTGCCAAGTATCAGTATTTGAGTTTTCAACTTGATTTGCACAGATACACATTTTAGTTCCTAAGAGGCGTATTTGTTCCCTGAGTTTAGGTATTTTAACTGACCCTCCTCTGTCATGCACATGTTGCAGTCGCTGTGCATGTTACAATACTGAAAAACACAACTGACTCCTGCTTATTGGGAAATTATATTGCCTTTTCCCGGGTATTTCTTCTTCTTCAGTTAGATATTGTGACGCATCACAGCTGATTACCTTACAATATACTGCAGAATCGCCTGTATTGTGATTCCATTGTTATCGTTGGTAAATTACCACCAGTTACACAGTGATCCCCACCCCAAATTAGCACTGACTTTTAAAACTCTTTACCGGTCAAACCCTGATACAAACAAAAGAGCGGTTGAACGCTGGAGTGAATCAGACCTTGTTTGGCCCTTAAAACAGCACTTCAACACTTTCAGCATTATCATATCATTACTGGTTCTCACCAGTCTGCTCTGTCCAGTAGCACTTGTCGTGTGCTTATGTCTCTTAATCCTGGAGCGAGCACTAAAGCTAAGATTAGCCCATATACACACACACACACTCAGCAGGGTCACACACCCACACACACACAGTGACAAACTAAGAGATCAGATATGCCTGCATAAGCGGGGCGACACTGGCTCACAAACACACGCTGCACACACCAACACACACAGGAACTGTATATCTTCTCTTCAGTTACAAGGCCACTAGGTGAACGAGAGCGGTTGCCGTCGTGCTGTGGTATCAACAGTGAGTCAGAGTCAGCAGGGCAGCACAGGACAGGACAGTCATTTGGATGGGCGACAGTGTTACATCTTTCACACGCATTGTTCACACAGCTGAACAATTGCACGCGTAGTTCAAGTGGAATGTAATCACAAATCAAAGTCTTTCTTCCCCTCCAACACTCTGTAAGGAATGCAGTTATTGCATTAGCCTCTGCCCTTTCTAACAGCGTTTCTCTGACTCTAAAGGCAGGCGCTTTGTAATGCAAATCAGAGCTAATGAACTTCCATTAGATTTTGCTCTGTTAACTGACTCAATGTAATTGCCAAGCAGATCTGGCAGCTGATTCTGAATCCAGCATCGTACCTGGCCACATTGAGCGCTGTTAAAAAGGCTTAATTTCTCCTTTGCCGTCGGTGTCTTTTTACCTGAAAACAGTTCATTTGAATTGAAGTCAGTCACAGAATTTGCCAAAACTCGTGAATGTACCAACATCTAATTAAATGCCACTTAGAGGCCTCTTTAATGCAAAGCTCCTCACAATACCAAACATGCATACGCTGTTAGCATAGGCTGTCCTGGCGGGAATCACACGTCATGCTCAACCGCCCCGAGCTGCAGGGCTGAGGCGACATGAGTGTTAGCATCATGTTAAATGCATTAGAGCGAGGGCAGACAGTGACGGACAGGTGTCAGCCCCTCTCTGGTTGGCCAATCACACACTAACACTTTCTGACACGGGCTTCTCTAATGGCATGTGACAGCCAATCGGGCCCGGTCACTGCGGTGTTGCCCCTTTAGCCGGTCATCCCCATGACAACCTCTGGCAAGATGAGGGTTGTCGCTCCAAATATGACCACACCCCACTTCCAACATCAGGCAGCCAAGACCCTCAATGTGTACACTCCCTCGCACAGAAATAGCCAGGCACACACACAAACCAGCAAGTGGAAGAACTAATTGTGTTATTTTTGAAGTCAGAGGTTGGAAATTCCTACTTCCCAGTAGGAAATGGAATGCGGAGTAGGTTTCCCAGTAAGCTGGCAAGGATATTTTACGTTGCCGATAAAAATAGTGCACAAACAGCAGAGACAACTGGGCGCTCTCGATGAGTAAAAGGTGAAGACGAATCCAGCGGAATAACAGAGGAAATTCAACACTGGAACGCGCGACAGGATACCTTCAGCAACAAAGGCTGCTCGAGAAATAATTAATTCTACGTGCAGTCAGTGTCCTCAACTCCAAGATATCTATCATTACTATTCTGTCTATTATCATTATTGTCATTTTACTGACTGAGTGTTCTTTTTGTGTCTTGCTGAGTTTGCCAGCGTGTTTTTGACAAAGGCAATTTTCCAACCCGTGTGGTAGCAGCTGTAGTCTATTCTATTCCATTTTATTCTATGAATCTGTTCTGTTCTAGTCTATGAAAATAAAAAACTGAATGCATGTCAGTTAGCTGCATCTAAAAAAAAAAAATGGTTGAGAAATCTCGGTTTATTTTAAGCATGTTCCTAATGTTTAGCATGTTCAAAATATGCTTAAGTGTGATTATTAGGGCTGTCCCGAATACCATTGTTTTGGGCTCTGGAGCTTTGGTGGTAATAAACAGCAGCTATTCAAAGCTTAAATTTTTTTGTGCACAGTCATGACTGTATGATGAAGAACCTCTAATGGTTACAGTGATTCAAAACCTTTTAAAAATGTTTGTTTTAGCAGCTTGCACTCTCTTCATTCACTGTTTACCATGCTAAACAATCTCTCTCTCCCTCATTCACGTGTAGCTTGTTTGTCTTTGTATTCTGTTGTAGCCATGTTCACACCGATTGTGGGTGAAAAAAACCTTTTTTAGTGAATATCCCCACAACAAGTCACCAATTTACAGATCTGAAAATCCCCAAATCCCAAAATTGAAAACCTAATACCTACCCGAATTTCCGAATAGTCGAATATTCAGGTTCAGCCCTTGTGCTAATCAGCACTGCACGTTAGTAAATCAAAACACCTGCCTGGCAAATGGTTACACATAACATATGAAATGAATTTGAAATGTGACGTTGCACTTGCAGTTTCTAACACTGCATGCTAACTAGCTAACTATAATTGACAAAGCTTTAGCTATTGCACAAGGAACAGTATTTTACCAAATTTAAATCTTAAAGATGTTTCTTTCCTGGCTTTTCCGAACGTTTCACGCTGACTAGAATGCAGCTTTAGACGCTGCAGCCTCTGGCCATCACAGGTGCTGCTGCCTCCCTTAATTGGCTGAAATTACTGTTTAATTGTGTGTGTGGGTGAGGGGAAGTGAGAGAGTGCTGATGCTTGCCTTGCTGCACAGCTGATAACAATGTGCCCCACCTGCTTCTGAACTGAAAACAGCAGCGCACATGTGTGTATTTAATGTAGGTGTAGTGCAGTGTCACTATCTATACATGTGCAACTGGGTACATGTGTGACTGGGAGTGTGTGTGTGTGTGTGTGTGTGTAAATAGTATTTCACAGTGCAAATTTTAACAGCGCCTCTAAGGTCAAATTCAACGGTGTGGGCCTTCCTAAAGATTTTGGCCTTAAGGCATCAGCACATTTCACTAGAAATGAGAATTTACTGGATGCTATACAGACATAATTACTTATTGATAGCTCCTTGTGCGTAACACTAAGACACAGTGGGCTTCGGGCAGAACAAGCACCAAACAAACTAAATGCAAACACACACCTCCTTCTCCTCGACTGCATCAGCAAACACACACATATGGTGGCAATGTCGTCACTGGGAGATAAACAAAAAGCTGTGACATTGGTGAGGAAACAGTTCTGGGTTTGTGTGTGTGTGTGTTTGTGAAGACAGGCCCTGGTATGTGTGTGTTGTTTGTTTCCCAAACACAGGAGCGGTAAAGAAGAAAGTGTATAGACTTCTCTCAGTTCAGAGCCACTCGGCCAAATGATTTGCTCGCTCTACAGAATAACTCAACGTGCAGCGTGTGGCATTTCACTGAACCGAGAGCAGTGTGCTCGGTGTGGTCTGATGCTTTGGCAGAGGTGAGCCCAGAGCTTTCATAACGAGCCTGGGAAAACTGCTGAGGGGAGCGGTTATCGCTGAGTGTGTGTGTGTGTGTGTGTGTATTTGTGTGTGCATGGTTATTACCAGTGCGTAAATACTGGAAAGCGTACAAACCACTGACCCCAGCACATTTCAACTTTCCTCCTTCCTCTCTGGGTCTCAAAGCCAAAGTTTCATTAATGTCCTCAAAACAATGATACACCAACTCTCTCTGCTACCTTGACAAAACCATTAGATAATATGTTGTGTCTGCCCCTGCACATGCTACTGAACAGTCTGTTTGTCAGCCTTGCTTTCACACTGCAGTGCAATGAAAGCAGCACATAAGGTCATACTGTTGGCATCATCAGTGTGAACTAGATCGAGGTACAGAGCTAGCCAGCCATCGCTGGTTGAACCAAGATAACCATCCAAACATTTCATTCTGGCTCACTGGAGCAGAGATTTAGCACTAATCTTCTGCTGTATATTCTGCTTTCCAACAAAATCAGTCGATCAATCTTTATTATTCCACCTGGGAAATTTGCTGTGCATTCACATAAAAACAAAAAACAAAACAAAACAAACAAAAATCAGTAATCCTCACCATACACAAATGCATACATCATATTGTATGAAAAATAAAACATGGTGAAAATCTGCACTGGTCACTTGTTTTATTAAGTTATACTCCGATAAGATGAAACCGGCGTGCAAACTGCAGTAAGTGGCATTCTCTGTGCACAAAGTGCACATCAAAGCAAGGTATTCCCATGTGAATAATGGATTGGTGAGTGAAGTACACTCTGCACACAAGTGTGTCAAAAGATGGGGTACATTAATATCCATGCACGGCTTATGGATGAGGCTTGGCAGCAGTGCTGCTTACATTCATTTTCTGTGGCCAGGCTAGACATGCAACTAGCAGACTTAATTACAGAGGCGAGTCTGCAAGGTTTTCAGCAGCATCTCTCGCTGTAGGCACAGGCCATACTGCTACAAGTTGTGATATGCAGGTCGGGCCTGGCAATAAAACGATAACAATAATTATTCTAATATATTTTTCCTCAATATAAATATAAAAAATGTCCAATAAAATATTGATCAATTTAAAACAAAGATCATGTGGCAAGAATAGAGAAAGCTCTGGTTTGTACACCCAGTCATGAGTGCGGAGACACACACGCCACATATGAACTTATCATGACACTAATTATTAGCATTTTGGATTGTTCAGATTTCACACAGAAACAAAAAGTAACTTGATACCATAATTATTTGATATATATCAAAATAAATACTGATAGCGACTGAAATAATACATTTTACTGTGATATCGTTTTTGCCCATATATTTGTTCATATTGTATATTAAATTATCTAAATAATGAGATAATTACTATAGTAATATTTTTCTTGTTTTATTTTTTGCATAGTAATCTTCATATTTAAAAATACTGGGTATCAGCGCAAAATATCGACTGGCAGCTTCAGTCAAAAAACTTAAATCAAAACCAGAAACAGTATCTGTCGTGAAAAAAAAATCCATATCAGCGGAGCCTTAACTCCGACATCAAGCAGATGCAGTGGGCTTGATTCGTGGTTTCTGCAGGC